>CABFOQ010031240.1:0-20043 GCA_900660455.1 Gephyroberyx darwinii
TCCTGCCCCGTGCCGGGCGGGAAGGTGGTCCTGAAGGTGAAAAACAACATGAGGCGATGGGTCAGATGTACACTCCCTGGCCACTTTATTAGGTACTCCTGCTCGTTAACGCAAATAGCTTGCTCCTCCAAACAGCCAATCACATGGCTGCAACTCACCATATAAAGCATGCAGACATGATGAAGTGGTTTTTGTTGGACCAAACATTAGAATGGGCAAGATGCTGATCTAAGAGACTTTGACGTGGTGGTTCCGGCTGAACCCTCCTGGGGTTTTCACCACTACAACTATCGACTTGGCATTCTTCAATTTGATAAAATACCACCACTTCCTAAGAAACGAGTGAATGAATGCCTGGCGATATCGCTTTAGAAAATATCTTGACGTGATGTCTTGATGTCACTGAGGTGCAAAATGCGAACCAATCAGCTTTCAGTGTGGGCGTTTACTTTATTCTGAGCTGTCTCTTCTACAAGCTACACAAATGCAGACAAATGTTTCAATTATGCCAAAAAGAGAAAATTTTCACATCCACATCAACTTCTCAAAGGTCATTTAAAAGTCATGGTTCCAACTTGGCATTGAGATGCTTCAAAAGATCTGTGGCTATGCTTCAACTCCTACGCAATACCATCAATATCAGACTGAAAAGATGAAAAAACCTTTGTTAAAGCAGCTCTGAGTCACTTTTCACACTGAGCTGTGGGGCTGTCGGTGTCGGTTCTTGACAACTATTGACTCTATCAGTGAAACTGGTCAGGTTTTTGGAATTGAGTTGTCTTTGGAGAGCTGTAAAACCCCTTGGGCTGACTGCTTGCATGTGATGGCTGGCTGGCTGGTTGGAAAGAACATTCTGCAACTGAAAGGTGTCAAGCTCAGTCCCTGCAAGAGCCAGTGTGTCCATCAGCAGCCATGAGTCTTGTTGAAGTGTCCTTGAGCAAGACCCCTACCTGCTCTACCTGCTCTGGATAAGAGCATCAGCTAAGTGGCTGTAATGTAAACTAACAAAGCAACAAGCAGGAATGAGATGTGGGTTTTGATTCTGTTGGACACGTGGGTCCAGGACTGGGAAGTGATATGGACTAAATGGCCGAGGTAGCTTGGGATTTCCTATTTAGTTTTCTTTGTTTCTTTGTTTTTTTTTGCTGTAACAAGCAAAAACTTTGTTAAATAGAAAACTAAACGTCTACAGGTACTTTGTTTTTTTCCATTTAGAGCAATTCCATCACAAAGCTGCACTCAGGGCACATTCCTGCTCTGCTGCACCTTCAAAAAGGTGCAGGAACAGGCCTATGTGATGTCTAGGCCTAGTGTGTCATGACTTATTGTTGCGCTATACTGAGCTGTGCTTTTTGGTTTTGTGTTTTATTGTGCCATTATGTTAAAGTATGTGTTTTTAAATAACACGTTAATGATCCCCATGGGGAAATTTGTTTTTTTATTATGTGCTTTTCCTGTAAACCCTGTCAACAAACCGATACAGATTGAACAGAATTGAAGACACTGATTCTCCATGTGTATCTGCACATGTCAGGAATAAGGTGGGAGAGGAAGTAGCAAAATAAAAGCATAGCAACGGTTGAAGGATTTGACCTGCAGGCTGGATAGAGACGAGAGGCTTTTTCATGTGCTAGAAGCGAAAAGGACAGAGGAAGCTAAAGTGATGTGAGGTGTGTCTCTCCCCATCCCCCAACATATCTAAGTAAATCTCCCAGGGTGCATGAGAAACGCAGGCAGGAGGTACATCATTCCTGTGCTTTATCACACGTTCGCCACCATTATCAGTGGAAGGCAGCCTCCACAGATGCTCGCCTTGGCGGTGAGGGAGGAGGGACAGGCCACATTTATCACCTCTGAGGTTGGCAAGGACGAGCCACCCCATCCACCATCCATCCACACACAGGATGCAGGTCACCAGACGAACTGCTTCCCTTCCCTTTGTGCAGACAACGCATTTAAAAACAGGTAATATAAGCAGCAATATAAATCATAGAAATAAGCTGATAAAACGATGCATGTGTTTTAAAAAATCCCAAGGGGTTTAAAGATTGAAGGCTTGACCTAGAAGAGACATGGCTAAAATGCAAAGATCACAGGTTTGATCCTTGTAACAGTCAGTGTACCCACCAAGAACTGTGTGGTGACGACTGATACAAAGCCTTATAAGCTAAAAAGTAATCCTCTGTCATAAATCACACCCATTGAAGATTTCATAGAAAATCTATGATACATTAAGCCCAAAAAAATGCAATTACTTCCTCCCCGGTAAAAGGATGATATCATTTTAACAATTTCATCACGATGTTCATCGGCTTATTATGTGGAAACTGATAACTGTCTTTAAATGCAGGATGTGGGTCTGATAGCTTCCTCTGGCTCACCAGATAAGCACTATCTTTAGTGGAGCGTGCTCTAACAACCCGAGGCAGCTCAGGGTGGTGCGTTTGGTCGCGTGCCAGAGATCATGGAGAGCAATCCCGGAACTTCATAAGCAATTACTCTAGAGTCGCTGGGTAGCAAGTCATGGAAGCGACGGGGTGGCAGGCAGGCTTACCCACAGCACTGACGACGCCAAGGACACCAAGAGAGAGAAAGAGCCACCGCGGAGACTTGGGATGAATAAAACACAGAGCGGTACCAGAGCGTAAGAAGGTCTACTACAGACAATCTGCCGACCCGAGACGAGCACTTCGCCTGGAAACAAACCAATTTAAAGGGGATGTGTGGAGCTGAGCGAGGTCGGCGGGCAGAACGAGCTGCAGTACCGTGGAAGAGCTCTCGTATAGTACTGCAATACTGCATGTCCCCTTGCTGCAGATAAGCACTCGGTCAGCGCTCCAACACACTGATAGTAATACAGGCACTTTTTAACCCCACATATTATTTGTACGGCTATTAATTAATTAATGTCATTAAGTGTTTTTCTTTCACCTCCACATTATGTTGTTACTCACGTTTTGGTTGTGGCTCCTCAGATGTTTAGATTTATATTGTAAACTTGAAAATGTTAAAGAAATATGTGCCTCATTGGCTGTTACATATTGTTGTTTTAATTTTAAAACCCTTTGGCTGAATTGGCTTGTGGGTAAGTGGTTCATAACCTCAGTCAGGACTCAGTGAAGAAATCCACATGCATGCACCATGAGCACTGAGCTGGTGTGTGTGTGTCGTAAACTAACTAGGTACCAGGCGTAGGACTGTGTGGTCACATTATGGGTTCCAGCCCCACCTCCTGCTGGCTGGAGGCACCATCCTTCAACTGGAGGACCAGGGTTCAATCCCCACATCGACAAGTGTCCTTGACTGAGTAAATGAACCCCTACTGTCTCCAAGGACACTGACCCTGACCTCTGACCTCCCCGTGATCTAGCGAACAGATTGTTTTTCCCTACAGGCATCAATAAAGTATCACACATTACTTTGCTGAGAGGTGGTCTTACGGGCATGTCTGGTTTTTCTGATCCCTGTGTGTGTTCACTTGAAAGGCAGACTCTAAAAATAGCCTGCCAGCCTGCTCATTAAATGCATCTCTGAGACACAAAGGTATTAATGTAGACTGTTAACACAATGCAGATACTGATAGTTCCTCCTCTGGTTGAAGGTGTGCTAATGCTGCTGCAGTGTTTGGTTGGATTGAAAACCTGCAGACTCTCGGTCCTCCTTGGTCTCTGCTCTATACTCAAACATGCCATAAGCTATGCTTGCTAACGGTTCAGTTGCTAATGTTAACTAGCAAACTAGCTTAATGTTACTGTATTCTCCATCGAAGAGATGAAGACATCTGATCAACTAGGGAACCAGAGAGCTGAAATCACACCCAAATAAACTGATCATTAATGAATAAACTGATCAGATCATTAATTAATAAACTGATCATTAATTAAGAAATTAATTTCAGAATTAATTTCGTAAAAGGAATACACTTCAAATCACATCATCTAGATTCATCGATATCACCACTACTGTTATCAAGATCTGGTTCAAGATGTTCATCAGAGCCAAAGCTTTTAATATTTGTGTTTTGGATGTGACGCCTTCTGCCCTCAATTCTAAATCCAGCTGTCAATCAGGACCCTTATTAAGCTGAGGTCAGTGAAGCTTCGTTACATCCACCCATATCATACAATTTATCCATTAGCTGATTTCCAAGGTCACGCGAGTTCACTTCCAAACTATTCAAGACCTAATTACAACCGGCTTCTTGTGTTCTGCTGCTATTTGCTTTATTTTGAAAGGCAGGAGACCTGAAAGCAATTGTGTCCAAGTCGGATCTGTCAGAGATTCTTCCAGCTAAGTAAATATTTTTGTGCAGGTTGATTATTTGCCTCTGACATATGATAAGACAAATAAATGATACAGAGTTGACAAATAGTGCAGTATGCATTATTATCAACGAATTACACAAACAATACATAGAAAGGCATCGAGGGTTTCTGTCTATGAGACTATGGGATGACAGGATCAGTACTTTCAAGGACCACTTTTGTCTTTTCAAAAGCTTAAAAAAATCTATGAATGGTTTTATTCCAAGACAACTTTTGTCCATTTAGGAAATAAAATTGTTACCTGATGTTTGAGTCATCAGTAATAATCCATAATGACTTCATGTTCATATCAGCAGTCATTTTGTCATGATTAGTAGGTCTTCCAATGCAGTCTCATTCAAAAGATCTGTCTGAAATATGTTAAAATAATATTTCTGTCTTACTGAGTTCATCATTTCTTTCTTCTAATTTTGTTTGGTGATATATCTATCACACCTGCAACATGTCTTCACTTCTATTTTCACGTGTGATTTCTACTACCTTGGATGCTGCTTCAAACACCTCAGAATGCTAACGCACTACAGCCAATTAACCACCTAACCAATTAACAGATTCTCTTATCTGCCTTGTTATAATTCTCTATGCAAACGAACATAAAAAACACCCAACTCTGAACATGTTTGAAACTGAACTCATTCTCACCTACTTTCCCCTTCCACCAGAGATCTGCACCCTGGCTGAGACCCGGTAGGCCTAAATATGTCTGCCAGCCTTGGGAGATTGACCAAAGATGGTGTCGCACTGTATTGTGATTGTCGTCATCGATCCAACTTAGATGAACTGTGATGTATGTAATGATATCTGTACTGTTTATGTAATGCACTGTGTCTGTGTTCATACCCAGCTGGTTCTGATTATGGGTATTGCAAATTCCACTATAGGGGCATAAAAAGGCGATCTATTCTATTCTATTCTATTCTATTCTACCTGGAGTTGACTGGAAGACGTTCTGATGATGTACATGGGAGACCTAGAGTTCAAAGCTGATCTGTTTCACATGCATAATAATGAAAAAAAAGAAAAGGGTTTGGTCTAAAATCTGGCAGCCCAAGGCTACGTTGGGAGGACTCATCAATCATCAATCATGTTATTTCCTACATGGTTGGGGATGCTAATGCTGCTCCCAGTTCAATTCAGCTCTGTGGTGAAATTCTCCATCATCTATGCACCTGTTTAGACAGCTGCTGCTGTATGGGACGCCGTCCTTTTCAAATAGAGGGCAATGGCAGCTTCTGACACAGCTTTTGTTCGTTTTCATGAAACGTCTTAAAATGATGGTCCCAGCTTTGCCGTGATGCCATTCCCATCTGAGGCTAAAACCATAAAACCAGAGCAAGAGATGTCGCGCTGCTAGCTTCTATCCTTGAAATACGCTTAAAACCCACTTGGAAATCCTTAACCAGAAGTGAAGAGTAAAGAAGCTAACAATCAAACCATGAGCTAAATAGCTTTACAGTCTGAACCGATCGCTGTTGCATGCTGGGTGTTCTTTAAGTGGGTCAAAAACTTTTATGAGTCAAGTAGTCTGCTTGAGTAACAAGGAATTGGGACAGCATGGATATAGTGTAAATGTCTCACAAGCAATGGGCTCTGGAGGAGCTACAGACATACAACGGGAAAATTCAATCTTAAGTTTATCAGCCAAGCTAAACAGAAAGTCTGAACTAGATCCCAAAATGAGGTTGGTAATCTTTCCTCGACTTAAAGCCTTGAGCTTCTTTGAGAGCACTGTGATGCTGTTGGCACCTTCAGCAATAGGCATTGTCATGAGACCCTATGGAGCTCAGCTAGCTAAGATCCCCCTTGGGGATGTATTTTCAATATAATGCATGCCCACACTGATCCCCGAGCCTCCAGACTTCCCTCCCATCCTCGTGATGCGTTTAGCTCCAATTTCGCTTCCTGAGTCTATGCTAATATCGGCTACCACGATTCAATCCTCTGCGCCTCCCGATGGCTTTGGAGAGCCTCACCCGGTGAATTAGCTTGGTGAATCCACGGCTTCCCCGCTTCACATAATCGCCCCGTCCTCCCCGCCGCTCTGCGAGTACAACCATCGATCACGTGGGGGCCAATCTGATCTCAGAGATAACTAACACCATTACTCAAACATGAGATCGCGCCGACCTCCACACCGTCACCCGTGGCTTGGATTTGCGTGGCTTTGGGTAAGCGTGTGAAATATGAAAATCCAATTCATGCCGATCCCTCTCACAGCATGGGTGGTCATACAGGAGCAAAGGCAGCGTCGCTCGGGGGGCAGCTGCATGCGTCTCTACAGAGGAGGTGCTGCCGGAGCTCTGCACAGTTTAGATTAGGGTTGCTTGCGTCTTTCAACTGCACTCATACACCGAGTCTGAAAAACACTAATACCGCCGTCCTGCTACTGAGTCCCTTTTGCACCATCCAGGCTTAAAAGTCCTTCTGTCTCCTCCCTTAATCTACATTTCCTCTTAATGACAGATTTAATAGCTGAAATCAATAAGGGATTATAGCTTTCACTTGATAAGTCTGTTTCATATTTTACTTTCCAGTGTATACTCAGTGAACACAAGTTGAAGGTAAAAAACCACTCTGACTGGCAGAAGAAATGAATAAGCATGAACATACTGAATGTGGATTGGCTGAATTTTATTTTTCATCAAGGACAAACACATGAAAATATTGTTTAAGTCTCATCACCGAGGAGGCAACCGCCACAGAGCCCAGCGAGAGTTGGTAGGAAAATAAAGACGAGTTTATTCCTGCTGTGAATCAGAGCTGCTGAATAATTCCTGCCTTTCTCTCGCTCCCTTCTTCTTCAAATGCATAAAACCCCACATTGACGATGTGATACTGTGTAATAAAACATTTCCTCCTTTGTCTTATTGCATTTGTTAGCAGAATGAAAAGCATGTATTACTGTGCTACCAACCTCAACCTCAACCTCACTATGCTGTATTTTCATGTGTATCTGCAACTTCTGTGTCCTCTCTGTCAAGAGGTTTATTTCTTTATTTATTTCAGGTTGTTTTTATCTTTCCCATGTGGATTTCCATTTTGCATCACTCCTTTTTGGTTTTTAATGATTGTATTTTATCACTGGTTTGTATCACTTTGTTTCTATTTTTTATGACTGTGACTGTAAAAGAAAACGCCTGAAAGTCTAAAATGCTCTTGTTTACAGCTTTGTGTTGAACCTGTTGAAGCTAGAAACAAGAAGACAGTTGAACTTTCCACACCACATGATGGTTTTTATTTCCACTTTTCAAGCTACTCTAGTTGACTAATCATTAGGAAGGCGAGAAGCTGTAAATATTCAATATTTAAAGAAAAAATTGTCACAACGACATTATAGGCAGGGTTTTAAACTTGCATTGCATCGTGACCCCTGATTGAGAACTACTGCTGTGGCACATTCGGCCAGTTTAGTGTTAAAAAGTAACAAAAAAAAACATCATGCTTTTCCCTCAAATCCCTCTCAGTCGTAACACATGCTCTGGCACACTTTCAATCCGGGTTGAAGTTTAACTACGTCTGGTTGTCCTCTGATGTCCACCGTCAGCCAGACCCCAGCCTTTCCCAGCCCTTTGAAGTGCTTCTTGCGCAAAAAAGAGTGAGAGAAAGAGCAAGAAGGAAGCTGAGAATTGAGGTCAGTGGTGGATTCTCTAACAGTTTGCCGTGGCGGCAAAGCCCTGCCGTCTCTCTCTGCATATCAAGAAATATAATCCCCATGTGAGGGAAGAGAGAATAGGGAAAAGACAGAGGAAGAGCGAACGAGATATAGAGACAGAAGAGAGAGAGAGAGAGAGAGTGAATCAAAAACACAGAGATGGAGTGAGAGAGAGAGACAGTGAATGGGGGAAAAGAGTCAAATAGTGAAGGAGAGAAAGGCTGAAAGGCTGGGAGGTGACTGAGGAGGGAAAAGGAAGCAGAGCGTGACGCCAGGGTGGAAGATGCTGACTCATCATGCTGGTGACCTTGGATGGCAGCGGAAGGGGAACGGTGCCGAACATCAATGCACACTTAAAATGTCCTTAGAGTTTGACAGCCTTTAACAAGTCATTTCTGTTTACAACGAGCTTCATAAAGTTTTTCTTCGAGGCTTTTGAAAATAATAAAGATTGATAAAGATTGCTGTGGTGTGGGTGTACGTAAATTCAGTAGACAAATTGAATCAAACCCAATGAAGCCAGTGAATCTACTTCAAAAACTACATACAATTGTATCAAAACACCTTTAAAGCTCTCTAATAATGCATTGCTGATGTCTCATATGGGAGGCTGTCAAGGTAAGGTCAGTGAGGATGCTGTGAGGTATTATTAGATGCATGGTCTAATACTGGAGCCTATTCCTCTAAGGAAACAATCAGATGAACGTACCGTGCATTCAGCCTGGACCTTGAAATGAAGACTATCACGTGAGAGGTGAAATTTGCCACATAAAGTGAGAGATTATGCAATAAACCCATTTTCCCCACAGGGAAAATGCATGCAGCAGGAGTACAAACATAAGCATACCGTGGGGGTTTTCATTGCAGGTGTTTAATCACCCACCCTGCAACTACTGCATCCTGCATTAGCATTAGCTTTTCCAGTCATTCCCTCTTGGGTGTGGAGCAACAATACAGGAAGGAAACAAACATGAGGGAAAATGGGAACAGCCAACCCATGCAAATCACATAGTTTTGTGAAAAATTCCTAGAGATGTTTAACAGATATCAGAGGAGCGCAGAGAACAACTAATGATGTTTAAAGAACTAATGAGGAGCTTTGGGATTCAGAGAGAAATGCCGAATTCAATTAAAGTAACCAAGCATGTTCATTTGTATTGACAGCTGATCCCGTAACTAGCAGGGGGGGTTGCCACTACAGCAGAATGCGTCTCAAGGATTTGAACCGACGGGACTGTCTTGAACCACTAACTTTCTCATCTCTGTGTCTTATCCAAACACCTTTGTCTTGCTCAAGTGTTCGCATGAGTCGCCATGAATGCGCCATGAAATTTTCCAGGCAAAAGCACAAATTGCAAATGTATTTGACACGAGCGAGCGGGGTGGCAACAATAAGAGATTACAAATCCTTCAATGCCTCCATGCAGTCGGTCTGGGTGGCCTTCTCAGCTGCTGAAGTGAGCATCAGTTGTCCCTGATTCACTCTCTCTCTCTCTCTCTCTCTCTCTCTCTTTCTCTCTCTCATCCACACACACACACACACACTTGTATTACTATACTTGTGAGGACCCTTCATTGACTACATACCTATATTGACCCTTTTCCTAACCTAATCCTAATCTTAAACCTAAACCTTGAAATAACCTTAATCCTTAACCTTAACCTAACTAAACTAACTAAAGCTAGCAAACTAACCCTTCACCTGATCCTCTTACCACAGGACTCATTCCTTACCTGAACGGTGTTCTTGCTGGGACATCGGAGACCCTTGCTGCAGATTAGGCCCAAACCTGCAATTGACCGTAACCTTAACCTGCCCATGTTTACGACAATCGTCAGGTTTCTCTTTTCGATTGGCCAAAATATCCTCACTCTGAAAGGATAAAACTCAATCTGGTCCTCACACGGATAGCAAAACAAGCAAACACACACACACACACACACACACACACACACACACAAACACTCATAATCACACTTGCTGTGGCCCAGTTAACTCCGGTCGATTTCCCTTTGCTCCCTGGGTCTGTGTCAGCGCTGGCGGCGCTGACCAGCGCGTCACTCAGACGTTCTGACAAGCCTGATGTCTGAGAGGTAGAGGCTGTGTCTGACTCACGGCAGGACAAAATGCGTCGAGTGCGGTGCACATACCAACACAGCATTGCACTGTGTATGAATCATTACATTGATGCATCTGACAGGAGCTGCTCACTCAGAAAATGAACCTTTTTACTATTTTTTGGGGAGGATGGCGGTCCGTGGCAGGCTATGTTAACCCTGGGAGGAGCTCCTTGTGGCTGCCAGGTTTCAGCAGGCTAGCGGGAACTAGAGGGTGTCAGATGGGGAGAGAACTGATGTCAGAGCAGCTCAGATCGCTCAGCTGGCTGATAACAAAAGCCTGGCGATGAACAGTGGCTTGGTTGGCTGACCCCAGGCTAGACACAAGACTGTCAGCCTGACTGGTGTGTACTACGGACATCCAGTCAGAGGTAGAAAGTAACTAGTTACTCTTTTTGGATGATTTTTGTGGGTTTTTAAAGTAATAATCCATGACATTTCCATCTAAAGAAATGTACATTGATTGATATAACAGTGATCAATCAAGTTTTTCCATTTGCTGTTCTAAACACACAGTGTCAGGTAGGTCTTTCCCTCTGGTGCACAGGAAGTGATGTGTTTCAGATTATATTTCAGCAACATCAGCAGTTTCTTTGGAATATGTGATATTCATGTTGTGTAAACAACTACGCATCAGGTGGGAGTCAACAGAGGTTTTTCTGCTGGAAACGGATCAGGATTCTTTTGGTTTCAATCAGGAAACAAAAAACCAAAGAGAGGCCTGGAGCGAGAAGAGGACCCAGAGCAGTTAAGTGCTGCTGGCCTGATAAACTTGACTCACGTTGGCATGGGAAAAGACTGGCAGCCATCAAATCATTTGAAGAAGACACTTTGTCACAAGTAAATTGATCATTTTTACTAATTCTTATCACAGATTCAGCTTAAAGCTTAAAGGAAGTTATGTTAGCTATGTTTGCTTTGGCCATTGTATCAGTATTAGCTACGTTAGCTATGACTCACATTAGCTACCATGTTAGATGAATACTACCTGGACATCTGTCTTTTCTTCCTCCTCCATCCCCCTCTTTCCCTTCTTTCATTATGAATTATCCCTTTCCTCTCTATGTCTCTCCACTCCTCATGCTCTTTCCTCTCTAGAGTCCTCAGTTCTTAGGCTCCACCCATTGAGGTTTGATGCGATTGATGGGATTATTTCTGCCTCCAGAGCAACTAAAACTCCAATCTGGGGATACAAAAGGAGGGAGCCATGTTGTGCTCCATTTTCAAATAAGTGTCTCAAAGGAGTTGTGGTTCTAATTGTGACACCTCAGTGATTTCAGCCATTTTTGAGAAAAGCTATCACACCTCAGGAGACTGATGAACACCCGACCCGTCAAAAATAGGCCAGTGACCCATTTCCTGTGCCAACACACAGTTTAAGACTTTCTGCTCTTATTTGCTTCACTCATACTGAGTTGAAACCCAAAGCCAACCCTGGAGTTGGACCTACTTTCTTGAATATAATCCACAAATCTGTCTGTGCTTGTGATGCAAATTGGGATTTCATTTAAAGGCGAACCATGCACAGCAGCAGTCCAGCATCACACATCGATGCTCTGAACCTGTTGAGCCAAAGTTGGTTGCTTTGATGTGATTCCTGCTGCAGGTGCTGCTGTTGAAGGACAAATAAAGAAGAAACTAATTAATCAACACTTCCTGCATCACATGACTCTGTTTCCTCTGTGATTCCCCCCCAACTGGAATCATCAGTAATTAGCAGTTTTACCATTAGCATACCATCATCGCTGCATTCAAATTAGCTTCTTTCTCACTCCCAGACTCCTCATCACTTCTTTTTTACACTCATTAGTTTTTCTCGGTAACAGCGAATAACCCAAGGCTCTGGGCTCAGTTTGACAAGCACACACACCACAGGCCCACATGGTGGCCATGAACTGCAAGCCTCTGTAAATGGTTTCTTTAAAAAAAAAATGGGATACCAAATCTGCACAGGAGCATCATGGAAAAATAGGAAGAGAGTTACTTTTTATGCTATGTTGTAATGTAACTTTACTTTGACACATGGTTAACAATACGTCTCTTTATTCTCTTAAATCTTACTATTTTTGACGCAGAAGAAATAATGAAAGTCTCTGAACCGACTATTGTTGGTTAGCTGGAGATAAACTTACTCCCTGGGCACTAATACTGAAATAAGGTAAAACTCTGAGTGAGGGAAAGAAGAAATAGACTGCCTCAGACCTTTTGTGGGTGCTATTTATCTCTCCAGAGCAGACTTTCTTCAACCTCATTTAGGGTCATTTCATTGTTTGTGTTAGCTGGTTAATGGAGAGCCCCAATGAAACCTTGTGGGTCTCATCGGTGTTTTCATTCTTTAGCTGACTTAACTCTGAACAGCCACCTTGAAGCAATAATTACTGTTCTTTAAAATTAAATAGTACACATTTTTCTGGCCCACGGTGTCTTTTGTACACTTGGTCGTGGTGATGGTCAGACCATTGGAAATAAATATTTGCATCATATTGGTCAAATATGAAATACACTGCTTATCAAACAGCACTTTCTCTTTTCAGTTTTGCGGACAATGTGAGGCTGCAGCCATTTTTGAAAACTACTGCTATCAACTTAATCAATACCTTTTCATCTGCAATGTCTACAATGGGCCTTTGTGCAGCTCCTTTGGCCTGTAGGGCAAGTTCCTTTGTAGCGCTATAGCTATGGATTGAGAAGATAGCGCCTCACCGTTGTCTTGGAGGACAGAAACTTGTATTGATGTCTGAACCGTGCACCACCTTCATAGCAAAACTGTCACTTCGCTCTAATAATCAATCTGTGGCAATGGCAAGGTTACAATTCTCCCCCTTTTATTCCTTTTGCACTGTGATTTTATTTATTTATTTATTTATTTATAAATGTCCTTGTTTTAAATATCTTTTAATGCCTCATGTAAAGCACTTTGAACTGCCTTGTGTATGAAGGGTACAAATAAACTTGTCTTGCCTGTGAGCTGCTGACCCTCAAGCTGATATTGATTCTATAATGTTTTGTACCTCGAGGGAGTCGGTGTGCTGACATGACCTTAGCAAAGTCACACTAAATATACATGTTATTGTATGTCAGGAGAGAGTGGCAGGTGATATTCTGAGAGCCTATGGAGGAAGTGACCCTTACACCAAGGGTTCGTCTCCGCCTCACACTTCTAATGATATGAAACCAACACCAGTCTGTGTCTACTAGGGCAGACCTGGCCGGCTCCACAGGGGGCTGAGGTTGTATTAGATTTCTGACAAGAGGTCATCTTCCCTGCCCTCAACCCTCATGACTAGGGTATAATTTTCCAAACTGACCCCAGAATTGCATCTCTGAAGGGCAGCCTCACCCTCCACCATCTGCTCCACGCTGCCGTCTACTCTTCAGCACGACAAGCTGTTTCCAAGGACTAAAACTTTGCAAAGAAATATGTGGGACGACGAATTTCTCGTGCTGTAAAAACAACTTCCTTTCAACCTCTGCTCACTTCTTTGCTTTCATGTGCACAAGTTCTTTCATCCTCTCAGTTGCTTGCAATTCAGAAACATGGCCTCCTCCATTTATGTCGACAGTGAGCACCGCAATTCCAATCTGTTTGATGTACTGATCTGATTTGCTATTGTTGCAAGGGGTCGGGGGAACGCGGGGGTATGTTGAATCTGTGCCATGTTATTTTGGGTGGTCCGCAGTGATTCATTAAGCTAGCATTGTGGGATGCCAGTAAGACTAATTTCATGCCTTTCTCCTCTGCTGCCAGTGACACATTTAACCATCCCAACATTGAGGCAAGTGAGGCACTTCCAATTCACATCTGCAAACTAATTAGAGTCTATTGTGTCAGCTGGCTCTTATTGCATGTCTTCTGTCAGGAGCTGCTCCCTTTGCGGTGACTTGGCGTCTTGCAGAGGACATGTTTACTTATTTCCATGAACTGGCCTTCAGTGATTTAGCGACACTGTTTGTTTTGTACATGAGATGCACGCGCAGCAAATGTTAAACTGAGAAAATGCCCTTAGCAACAATCTAATTCCTCAAACTGTGAAAGCGTGCAAGCTAGCCCACATATCAAAAATAGAAATGACTCTTCCTGTATGCATTAGAGCAATCTGCCAATTTCTGCTCAAAAGCACAGATGAAATCCCCCTCCAGCAGTGGAAAAAGATACAGAGTCGGTTAAAGAGAGTGTCTCCACCTTGGACCTCCTGTGCCAGAAATAATGGGTTGACCTGGTTTCTCGGAGGCCTGCTGCTGGTCTTTAGGTGGAGAGCTCCAGGAAGCTTCATGAAGCTTTGTAGCAGTCAGCAGAAGTTCACACTCCCACCCACGACAGCCCTTTCTTGAAGGCTCAGATTTCACGGGTGTGTGTACCTTCACAAAGGTTCACAGCGAGCAGAGTAACCAATGCAGCTTTGAGACCTTCAGCTTTAGAGCAAAGCTCTTCTATTCATGTTTGACGGAGGCGGGGAAGTAGTCCGCATTTCAAAGAACTACAGAGAAAGGCCAAATATCCCTGATCTATTACAAACAAACTTTATTTCTAAATTGCTAGTTGTGCAAACACACTTTGTGCTATCACACAATGTTGCCTTTAAAGTATTGATCTCCTGCACCCCAGCAATAAATTGGAAAAGAACACTTCCACGGTACACAGTGTCAGCACAGATACCAGAAGAAAACAGTGATTACAGCTTTCATACCCGTAGAATACTGTTAGTGTTACCCTGGAAATGAGTTCACCGCTTTTATGGTTTCATGGAAAAATCTGGATAACACCAAAATGTGAGTATTTGAGCTAAGCAGCAGGAGCCAGGCTTCATCATCCAAGGCTATCTTCTATCACAAATGGCACCATTGAAGTCCCACTTTGCACTGCATGCTTGATGAACTGACGTTGCATTTCGCTCCATGCCCAACAGGATTCATTTGGGAAAATCAAGTGCGTCAGTAGTCGTACAAATTGGTTGTGTCAATGATGGTTGAGGTTTGTGTTATAATCTACTATCTGGGTCTACAGCGCTGGTGGTGGTGGTGGTTGATAAAAGTTTGACATGACATGAATAAAAGCACCAGCGTAAATAATTCTCCACCTGCTGCACTGATGACTTATGACTATTGAAGACATCTTTGTTAGGTACAGTGGGTCGATCGAGGATAAAGCATAGTGGCCTCGTCTTCTATACATTTCTCTCATCATATTGAGTAAATCAATGGCTAAAAACTTTTCAGATACTTTCCTCCGATTGTCTAAACTTTCTTTTTCTCATTGTTTGGACTAATGTGGCACAGCCCACTCATGTGGTAGCAAAGGTTGAGGGCAAAGCGTGTGTGTGTAGGTGTGGTGTATGTAGGTGTGTGTTTGTGCGAGTTTCACCACATCGGTATTCTAACCAGAGAGGTATAAAAAAGCCCTGAATCGAGCCTGCTGTGGACAGCAAATCCAGCCTTTGAAAGCGTAGGATCAGTGTCAGGATTGGCGAGTCAATTCCCCAGAGATGTCACCTGAGCTCTGGAGTTTGCTGGGAGACAGATGAATCACACCGTGACTCAGCGCTGGTGGGATATGCACCAAAGTCTCTGGCAACAATCGTTTCAAAACAACAACAATACATTTCCTGAGGGATCCCACACTGAACTCCACCTCAACTCCTCCTGCAGGTACACAAAGCTGCTCCAACTACCATCAGGAGTTTTTACTCTCTGTAGATATTAGAGACTAATATGGGAAACTGACATGACAAACGTGGCACTCAGACGAGTTTTGACTGAACTGAGGCGTCTCCCCAAACACCAGTCAAGTTGGCTGTTTGGTTTCTTTCCATTGAAGTGTCCCGTTGTCCTTCATGCTAACGGCGGCTCAAAATTATGACACTTGTCTCAGACGAATGGTGTAAGACTTTTTGCCATGGTAACGCTGACAGATTCCGGTTTGAGCGACCAAATACATGGTGGTCCAGATGAGGATTGAAAAAAAAAATTATTCTGTGCAGCTGTGTCACATGTCAGGGAAAGAATCAGTAATGTTAGCCTTTCAACTGAGGAATGAATGAAGCCTGAGTGGTGTAAACATTATAGTGGCTTGGATGGGAATTGAAACCCAAGTCAGTTTGTACGTCTTGTTTATCGTGCATCAAGGGCCTGGAGCCAGATGGGAGGAGGTAGGTTTCGGCAAACTACTTACAAAAACAAAACAAAAAGTGAACTTGACTTTGATCTGAACTTTGATTTGAACTGTCGTAAATATATTAATAATGATAATGTCACCTTCTCGACTAAACAGTAGTCCTCAAGAGCTTTTACTTGATATATAGATATCATTTTCACGCCCTTCTGGCTCCAAACCCTCCAGATTTTCCTCGCTTAGCCCCGCCTCCCTGCGTACCTCTCTGGTCATTCGCTCTGTTCAGAGGAGTGAAGGAGGAAACTCCCTCAGACAGATGGCGGATGACGTAGCCCCGGACTTAACCAGCAGACATCAGGGCAACGCCGTGCCCTCTCCACCCCCCGCCTGGCTACCCTGCCTTCATCGGCATGTCCCTCTCCCCTCAGCACTTTGACGCCACCCGGCCAAATAACATAAGCTATTTGGTGGCCGTTTTGATCCACAGCACCTTACAATATCGTGAGTGCGTTACTTTTTCAGCATGGCTTGTCCCGGTGGGAATCGAACCCCAGCAGTGCGTGTGTGCTGTTCCATCCATACAGGAACCACTCAGCATATGAACAACCAGCAGGTCATGAAGCTCGGTCTGTACTAGACTGGAAAAAGAGGATGCACATAGTGAATGGAGATACATATAGAAATTAACCTGTTGTAGCTTAACGTCTCCCAACAACAGTAATGGATTTGATTACAGAGCTCATTTAGTAGCAGACTATTACCTTGAATGAACAACTCATCTGCGAGAATATGGATATTTTACTTTTAACATTTTAGTCGTGTAGCTGACATCCTTATCCAGTGTGACTCGGTGCAGCAGCAGAATATGTTTAATTTCCTGGTGCAGCAAGTAATGCATATCATGAATATGTTACAGCTGTGGTAAGTCACTGCTGAGCTGATATCGACTCTCCTGGAGCTCTTCCATCATCATGTTACATTTATATTTTACATTTTAGGAATTTAGCTGATGCTCTTACCCTGAGCAGCAACAGAATAAGCTTCGATTTCTAGACCACCAACATTACAAGCAGCCCACAGTTAGGAGAGCAAGGCTCTAGAATGAGTGTGGCTATTCCTATTTTATTTTTTTTTTTCCATGGGTAAGTGAGTAGAGCGATACGGTTTAAATAACGTCATTAAAACTCAATTTACAAATTCTCTAGGGTCATGTGATGGTGAGGATGAAAGCACACGCCTTGATATAACCTTGAGCAGAGACTCGGTGGGGGGTCTGGTGAGGCTTTCAGCTCGACCTTGTACTGTACTTCACATAAATCCAACCCACCTCTTTTCCCAGTCTTTACCTTTACCCAACACAACACCAGCAAATCCACATACAGCTTTAGATGGAGACACACATGTGTAGGTTTAGATAAACACACACACACACACACACACACACACACATACACACACACACACACACACACACATACACACACACACACACACAGTATTTGCAGCAGACAGTAGAAGTGTTCATGATTAATGATCCAGCAGAGTAAATGGAGCAACTCTGTTTAATGGATCTACAGCTCAGCCTGCAGTAGACATAATTGATGAGCCTATATGTTTGTATTTGGCAGAGGGTGTGTGTGTGTGTGTGCACTTGGAAGCATGGAGAGACTGTGCAACTTTTTAGGGAATCACATCAAAATCTCACTGTGTCTATCGATGATGGCATAACTGTAGGGAATGGCCATTTTGCGCCAAGGTGCCATATTGAGGAGGGCGGGTGGTTTGGACGCGGGTCAGGAAGGTACGGTGAGGGTCAGCTGCTCCCTGGCTGACGGACCTTTCAACCTCGCCAGAGAATTACATAGTACTCCCGTTGCAAAGTGCAGCGCAGCGTATTGTATCGGAGAGCCAAGTGGAAAATTAGCAGTTATCTAATCAGGGCAGGACGTCACAAAGCTTATTTTAGGCAACAGTGGTTCCTTTTCGAAAACAGGCAACTACAACTTCTGCATTTAAAGGGGCAATAGGTAAGAGTTTTACCCCCCCATAACACAAAATGACCCTAACACAGCTGCTGGGGTTGATGACTCAACGATTACTTCACCAGCTGCTGAGATTTCTGGCTTTCAAAACTGGCACTGTGCCAGAGACTTGTGTCGCAGTTCCTACTGGTTGCCAGTAGAGGTTGATAAAGGTCATAGATGACTTATTGCCCCTTTAAAGCATGTTGTAACCTTTACTGATCCATGGAAAATGGACTGAGTACACGTGGTCTTCTTCAGCACCACCCGGCTTCACACTCAACCACTCAACCATATTCACACCTGGAAGTTCAACCACAGTCTGAGCAGCTTCTCTGGACCAGTTAGGGGTTAAATGCCTTGCTCAAGGGCACCTGGACGCTGGTTGTTGAGGAAGAGGAGAGCCATGAAGCCACATACCATGAGGTTTTTAATTTTAAAATTTTAAAATTTAATTTTTAATAAAATTATGGATTTAGGTCAAGCAAGTTCTACTACAGTGCTAGTTGTGCATCGCCACAAGGATAAACAACACTCAAAGAGCATGAAAAAACCCCACAGTCCAAATTTCAGAGGCTATCAGAGACAGATAAACCGATAAAACTGATTTTATCTGTCTACTGTACAAACCAATGCTAATTTAAAGTTCTTTCATCATACAGCTGAAGTGTTTTTCTCACACTTTAAATTAGAAACATAATAAAAATAGCTCCACTTCAGTTGACGCCGTGCCATAGACTTCAAAGCGTTCCAATTTCAAAGGCATTCCCAGAACCACTCAGATATTAAAATGTATTACTGATGGTCTGATATTTTGGAGTAGTTCTTAGCATTAACCCTCCTTGCGGGGTAATGCCAAGGAATCCTTAACAGCACTTTAATGGAATTTAACGCACAATGGGAACAGAGGAGTCCAAGGCACTGAGATTTCACACAATTAAGACAATTAGCTCACAGTCAGAGAAAGAAAGCAGATACTGTATAAAACAAAGGAATCTATACTGGAGGAAGGGGCAGAAACTGCAAAGCACTACAGTTGTAAAATGTACCAGAGTTCTCACGTTAGCCAGCTAGCCAACTCCAACAAAACTGTGTTGTTCTTTGGCTCCGCCCATTGAGGTTTAACTCAACCAATGAGGTTATTTCTGCCTCTCAGAAATGTTTGTAGAACTGAAACTCAAATCTTCTGATTCCCTGTAGCTCTGTGCTGGTCGAGGAGTCCTGAACACTGGAAGTGCTCAGATAACCTTCACAGAGTATCTGAGTTAGTGAAGTAGGAAGTTATTGTAAAACTGTTTCTCTACTTTTTTTTGCTCACACTCTTGACAACACCCTCCTGACCCGAACTAAATGGTGTTGTTTGATGTTAAATTGCCATAAACAGAAAGTGGAGGTCGGCGAAGCATTGCATCATCTAGGTGCAAATATTCAGGCCAAACAGATGAGTCATTCCCTCGCAGCGCAGCCACTGCAGAGGTAGGGAAGGAGCCCATCTGTGATATGTATGCGTGTGCAACTAATGTGCTGTGGTGTGTGTGTGTGTGTGTGTGTGTGTGTGTGTGTGTGTGTGTGTGTGTGTGTGTCTTTGACTTCTATTTGTGCGTATATGTTTGTGTATGCATGTGTGTTGTTGTTAATATGTGTGTATGTGTGTTTGTCTTGTTTGACACGTATGACCATGTGAGTGTTGATGTGAGTCTGCAAGCGTGTGGATTTATGTCTGATCAATGTGTGTGTGGATAGGATTGCATACGTGTGTTTTTGTTCATGTGTATGTTTGTCTACGTTCATGCATGTGTTTGTGTGTGTGTGTGCAGG
>CABFOQ010031241.1:1244-13886 GCA_900660455.1 Gephyroberyx darwinii
CACACATACACACACACACACACACACACACACACACACACACACACACACACACACACACACACACACACACACACTTTATTCATATTTATCAAGAGATGAGTTTGCATCAGCCTGCATATGTGATGATTTAAAGGGCGACCCAACTCAATTCAAGAATTTGGATGATGCTATTGCTCTGCCTCCAGTCAGTTCAATCAGTTTTTATAGCTTATCAAAACCTGTTATATAAGCACCTCCCTCCTACAGCTTGCAGCCACAGAACCAGGACCCAACCCTATGATATCACCAAGATGTTCAACCTGGAGTTGCTTCATTAACAATGAATGGAACACCAACCTTGTTGACAATGCGTGCTGCAGCCTTTCCATCCATATGAGCTTCATTTCACAGCCGTGATAACAGATGTGAACCAGAAAATTGAGCCTTCCCGTATACTGAGAAATTCCCCCGAGTGTTCCCATAATCACCTTTTCAATCTTTTCTAGTTCATTGCCAATGGAGCTGTACATCGGTGTCACAGAAAATAGACTACATGCATCCCAGGTCAATACCAAACAAACGAAAAAGAATAACCACACACTGAATCCTGCTCACCAGTAAGCTTTGCAATATTTAGAGCCAGTGTGGGTCTCTGTCAAGCAGTGTGGGTCTTTGTCAAGCAGTGTGGGTCTCTGTCAAGCAGTGTGGGTCTCTGTCAAGCAGTGTGGGTCTTTGTCAAGCAGTGTGGGTCTCTGTCAAGCAGTGTGGGTCTTTGTCAAGCAATGCCTTTGCCTCTACATTGGAGTAACTGACAGATTCACAGGCGGGACAGTGAATGCTCACTAAACCAAATTGAATTGCCCTATGGCATAAGAAAAATGTTACAATTCAGTTGAATTTCCCTGTTATTGTAAAAAAAAAAAATACTGCATAGCTGTGTTCCATACAGCTCACTACTAGCTAGTGCCCATAGCTTTTATACATGCACATTGAAATCCAAATCCAGAGGTGAAGACTACATATTCATATTCATGCGACAGCACTGCAGAAAGCAAGCACATGAAAAATTGATGAGTTTTGCTGGAAAGAATAGTTGTGTGTCAGGCATGTAACTGTTCACACGTGTGGTCAGGGACTTTTCTCCAACCAAGACCTGAAAACTTGTTTATTTTATTGGAAACTGAGGGGAAGAGGTAGACTGCACTTATTGAGCAACTGATTGGATCTGCAGGTGTGGAAACACACAAGCACACACACATTTGCACACACACACGCATGCATGTACATCTGTGCCGACACCCCTCTCTCCCATTCGCACTCCCTCTCTCACGCTGTCTGTGTTCCATGCACTCACACACACATAATCACAAAGACTCAGTGAGACTACACATACAGTACACACACACACACAGTCACACACACATACACCTGTCTGCCTGAGTCAGATCTGTAGCTGTGAATAATAGACGAGTGGGGTGAGGTCAGACTGTTGAAGTGCAGGAAAAGCAGTGGGGATGTTTTCACTTCAGGATGAGGATAGGATAAGTCAGGGAACAAACTGTCTCCTAAATTAGGCCAAAGCAGAATATGCTGTGATTCACTTCTATGTTCCAATTTTCAGTGGGTGACAAAAGCCTGAAGAGTTAATAATTGGAAGGTCGCGGTTCGGATACACGGACCGGCCAGAAAGGGAGATAACTCACAGAGGCTTGAGTGGAGCTGCTCAGACAGTACACGGCTGTACTGTTCTCCTAGATGTGACTGAGTGTAACCTTTCCTCCTTCTCCAGCTATTCAGCTAGGCTGTTACTGTGAGTAAGGATGCATCCTTAGTCATTTTACCTGGTCAAATAAAGGTCATTTTGTCTGAATTTCTTTTAGGGAGACTTTCTTTAGCATTTCAAATTCTTATCGGTTGTGCACATATGGGATGAAGGAGTGTCACTGACAAACTATCACTTTCCATCATGCTTTATTATTTCTGTGAAGCAGGGTGTCTCTACAGAACACTGCCGACAAACAAAAGATGTTTGCTCCCACCTAGTGGTGATATTGTAACATTACACCCAACAACACATCTGAACCACTAAACTGATGTACTTGTTAAATGCATGTCTTCTCTGGGTCTCCAGTGACTGCCTTGCAAAGCCTCATCTAATAAGTATCCTGACAAAATCACAAACAGAATGACAGATTCATTTTTTTTTATTACCGTCATGATTACAGCACATACAACAGATACAGCTTACAGTTTTCAGTAATCAATGCATGCTGCAAAGTTGTGTAAGTGACACTTTGTAGCTTTGTCTTTGATCATGTAGTAAATAATGATCAAATACAAAAGCTGGACTGTGTGGTGTGTGTTGTGTGTTGTGGTGTGTGTGTGTATGTGTGTTCACGGTGGTGTGCTGAGGTACATCTGCAGGGCGGGTGTGAAGATGAGGATGGTTCCCAATATTGACACTGTGAGAAAGGCCCAAAGGAAGATCCTGTCCAACACCTGAGCCACAAACTTCCAGTCCTGAACAACCTGGAGAAAAAAAGCCAGACAGAGAGAAAAGTATAAACAATTTCCATTCAGGACACGTGCAGAGGAATACTTTGTGACATTTTGATAAGAGCTCAGAGAGAGAGAATGGGAGACAAAATGGGAATGACATTTTAACTAGAAAGAGGATCTAAAGGTATGAAAATAATCAAATGTACAGATATAGAAAGAGAATATAGTACAACACACACACACACAAACCCCCTCAATTCAAAGCCCGCCCTCCCTTCCACTCATCATCTTAAGCCCTACCCCGCTACCTCTCGGATGAAGTGCTCCTTTTTGATGTGTCGGCTGATGTAGCGCACTGAGTTGGTGGCTTTCTCCAGCATGGCCAGCCAGGCGTGGTTCTCATCCTCCTTTCCTCCAATGGGTCCTTTCTGCTGGCCAGCCCCCCTCCTCCCCAGACCTCCGCGGGGCTTCAGCTCCGGGCTGCGCATCTCAATGTCTGGGTAGTGGTATCTAGAAAAGACGGATATGCTGCTTTTTTCTACAGACATTTGTGCATTGAGTAAACTGAAACATCTCAATATCAGTTCACAGATACTTACATGCACCTCCTGCACATGGGCAGAGACTAACTGTAATACTAATGTAACTTTTTGGATCTCCGTAGGGAAATTGTCTTGCCATTCACACCCCTCCCCAGGGAGGTCAGAGTGCATGGTCTGGAGCTGGTAGGGATTTAATATCTTGCTCATGGACACTTAACCAAGGCGAATGCTTACTGGTATGGGGGCTTGAACCCAGGTCATCTGTCCACCTTGCTGCACAAATTCGCAAAGCATCGCCCATGTACTGTCAAGTCAAGCACGTCAAGTCCAGTTTATTTGAACAGCCCTTACTCACAGTTACAGTCTAACATTATGAAAACAATGAATGAAAAACAAATAATAAAATGAAACACAAACACAAGCTTAGATCCTCACTGAGGACAAGGAAAAACTCCTTATGAGGAGAAAAAAAAAGGAAGAAATGTTGAGAGAGGGACACCCCTACCAGGAGGGTCAGGCATGTCTCTGTATTTACCAACCTGTCAGTGTGCCCCCTCATGCACAGCAATCTGGGAAGTCTCTGGAGGAAGAGGGTCTTTACCCAGGGGGCCATGGGGTGGTATGTGGCCGAGGAGCGGTGGTGGACATTGATAACAAACACGGTGACAATGATGGAGAAGGTGACGAAGATCATGATGAAGAGCAGGTACTCCCCGATCAGCGGGATTACCTGGGAAGGAAAAAGGAAATGGTTTCTGAATCAGATGAGAAACAGTTCACTCTCATGTTTAAATTATTTTTAGTTTTTCTTCATGTAGCAATAGAGTAGTTTCTTTCTTCTATATCAAAAAGGTGACAATTCAGTCATCAGCCTGTTGAGGAAGTATTTATTTATAATGTTTATTGTTATAATATCTTGATCAATTTCTGGCAGTTAGTTAAAATCATCTAAATAACACATTCACTTTTGAAACACTTCTTTGCTTTTCTGTGGAGTTCTGAAATGAAACTGAAATGTATCTGAAGTCAGTAGCACGTTAGATTGAGTTGATAGTAGGTTAGTTTAAGCTACGTGTAAAACGAGAGGATCGTTGTTGTGCCTCTGTGATTTAAGAGTAGGGTTAAGGTACACTACCGGTCAAAAGTTTTAGAACAACCCCATTTTTCCAGTTTTACTGACATTTACACAGTTTAATAAGACCTTCTTCCAGTCTTCAGTAGTCCACTGGCGGTGCTTCAAGCCTCTTTTTCTTATTCTTATTCTTATTTCTTATCTTAGCAATGGCTTTCTTCCTGCCACTCGACCTGTCAAACCTGCAGCTCCAAGTCTTCTCTTCACAGTTGAAACTGAGACTTGTTTACTTCGACCAGTGTTAAGCTCTGCTTGAAGCTGTTGTCCTTCTCAGCCACCTATCACGCAAGCTGTTTCTGTCTGATTCTGTTGTGGCTTTGGGTCTGCCAGACCTCTTCCTGTCAGAGTTTCCTCCAGTTTCCAAGTGCCTTTTGATGGTGTAGGAAACTCTACTCACTGACCTAAACTTTTTTTTAACCTCTAGGAGTTTACCGCTTACCTTTGTACCATTTCAGGTTATTCACTGGACTTGAATTGCTTACATTTCAATAAAAACTGGAAAAATGGGTGTGTGTGAAAACTTTTGACCGGTAGTGTAAATGAATAAAAGGAGAGTCAGGAGGCACAGTATGCAGTTTATTGTATCTTTATCAATCAGTGCTTCTGTTTGCACATAGAAGCATAGGGCTGAACATAGGCCTTGACAGGCAACCCACCTTGGAGGATGAAGGGATGATCTCCTCTATCACCAGGAGGAACACAGTGAGCGACACCAGCACAGAAGTGGAAAGTGACAGCTTCTCCCCTTCGTCCGACGGTAAATAAAACACCAGCACGGTGAGAAACGACAGACCCAGGCACGGGATGATGAGGAACAGGGTGTAGAACAAGGGCAGCCTCTTGAGGATAAAGGAGTATGTGACAAACGGGTACCAGTACACCTCATCCCTCCTGCTCCCCTTCACCCCCGTGGCATTGAGGATCTCCCATTCGCCGTTGTCAAAGAAGTCCTTGCGGTCCACGTAGTGATCCACCAGCACCAGGTCCACCATGTTGCCGTCATAGGTCCAGGAGCCAAACTTCATGGAGCAGTTCTGTCGGTCGAAGGGGAAGAAGGTGACATCCATGGTGCAGGAGGACTTGTAGCTGGCGGGAGGGGTCCATGTTATGGTGCCGTCCCAACGCACAATGGCTTTGGTCATCAGGGAACCCTCAAAACGACCATCCGCACTGGAGAAAGAAGAAGAAGAAGAAGAGATGGAAAGGAAAGAGGCATAAAGCAGGATAGTAAGTGTGATTAGTGGTCAAAGTAAAGGGGAAATGAAGCAGAGAGGGGGCGAAATCAAGTGGAAAAGAGAAGAATAGGCAAAGGGAAGTTGCACAAGAGAACAAAATTTAGCTTACAAATGAACAACAGAGTTAGAAAGAGTTATCTGTACAGGTGAAGGGCTGTATAACTCACTTCTCATAGAGGACGATGTCAGGCAGCCATATCGTCTCTGAAGGCACTCTGATGGAGGTGATACCTCCATAGTTATCTGGGTTCCACCTCAGCTTCACATCAACCCACTCCTGTGAAAAGGTTAAATGGTATGTTACCCAATCCTCTACTAAACTAACACATTGTAATTTGATCACATATTGCATCATAAATAGTATCACATTTCATCTCATTGCATGGTATCATAGTGTTATAGTTTGTCTTGTATCATAGAGCCACAAAATGAGGCATAATCCATTGATTCGCAATTCACAATTCAGAAATCCCACGTTCAAAAATGCCACAGTAGGTGCTCATGTTTACCTGCCATAGCCAGACATTGGTAGTCATCAACTGGTTCTTTTCATCCTGCGAGAAAATGGGAAGCAATAACGTTCACTATTTATACTTGCGTGATAAGAGAGGACAGTGAAGAGGTGAGCAGGAGGAGGAACGGAGAAGCTAGAGACAAAGAGTTGACGAGGAGAAAAGAAATGTACTTAAGTACACTTAGGAATTATTCTCAGAGTAGGTTAATTGCTTCTCTTTCTTCCCACTAAGAAAGCACAGTGGAGCAGCGTGGGGGATAAGTGCCTTGCTTGAGGGTACATCTATAATATAAGTAACTCTTCAGTGGCCAATTTCACGAGCAAAACAAATCTCTGTATCAATTCCTAACCACATGAGTACCACTGCCTCATTTCCTAATGGTCTTAACATGAAATACTGACATGCAAAAGAATGAGAGAGGCAAGGGGAGGAGATGGTGGAAAGGCATAAAAGAGGAGGAGGATGAAAAGTTGTGGAGGACAGCAGCAACCTAAAGGAGTAAAATGTTTTTGACGTGAACAGAAGGCCGGTTGCAGTGAAAGTCTTGCAGAGACGTCAGTAAAACTGGAGTTGAGGGAAAATATATAGGATAGATTTTGTGGTTTGTCTGCCCTGGAAAGGTGCTCAGGCAAACATAACTGCATACCCATCTGTCTGGATAAGAAAAGACCCCAGATAGGTGAAGAATATATCACTGTTGTTTAGTCAGTGGCCACAAGATGGCACTGTCCTACACCTTATTGCTGTGATGTGATGATAAGTATGAACATCAAATACAAATGTAGTGGGTATGTGTGTGTGTGTGTGTGTGTGCGCACATGTATGTGTGTGTGTCCTAGTGTAAATAATGAATGCTATCAGGCTCCTCTCAGCCTGATGGCCTCATTACTTCCTCTGCTGCTGAGAAACACCACTTTGGACCCCTCTCTCTCTCTCTCTCTCTTTCTCTCTCTCTTTCTCTCTCTCCCTCTCTCCTTTTACTTTCCCCTCTCACTTCCTGCCGTTGCCCTTTTAAATCCCTCGGCTCCTCACCCTCCTCCTTTTCTCTCTTCCTCATGCTTGTGTTCTCTCTGTCTCCTCTTTACCAAAGTCGTTCTGCCAACCTCCCTTAACAACTACCTTCTGTTCCTAAGCTCCTTCGCTTCCCCTCCCTCTCCCTCCTGCCCTGATTACCTTTTAACATTTCTCCTAACACTAAATAACAACCTCTTGTCCCATGCTACACAGATGTTTTCTAAATAGCCACCTCTTCATACCCCCCCATGCCCTTATTTTCTCCATATGAACAATTCCTCCTACAGTTTTTCCTCATCTTACCCTAAATCCCTGTCAATGACCACCTCTCGCTACTTCCACAGACCCTCTCATAGACCTCTACCCATTCTATCCCCTTCCTGCTCACTCTCTTCTCTCAAAATAACCACCACTCCTTCTTTATATTTTCTTCTCCATCTCAACCATCTTGGGATTTTCTTCCCCCTCTCCTAAAAATACGCCCCAATCCTCAGTAGAATATAATAGAAGTGAATTTTATTAGCCATGTTACATCATGCAATTTGATTTTTTTTTGCAGAGAGCCTCCAAACAGACATAGAGCTCAGGAGTGTAGGGGCCTCATGGAGCAATTAGAGGTTATATGCCGTGCTCCACTTGGCTCAAGTGCACTTTGGATGTGGCCACTGTAGAGACAATATAAGATACGCTCACACAGCTAATATTGTTATTGGCAGTAGTAGGGACTGAACCAGAAAGCTTCAGGTTTATGACTGACTTCTCAAACATCAATGCCAGCCATCTATCTATCTAATGGTTTTTAGATAATGAACAAAAGTGGCCATTTCATTTTCCACTCACCAAATTTGTTGTCCTTTCTCTGGATATTCACTCCCTTCCCCACCCAACTCTCTATCTGTTTTTTTTCCTTCTATCTTCCTCAGTTGTTTTCCCTCCACTGTGAATGACAACTACAACCAGTCCAATGAGAAAGAGCAGGACGCTCAGCACCATGGACAGCACTTAGCCGTCAGCTACGTTCTTTCTTCTGCCCTCTCCGTCACATTATTTCCTCTCTCCCGCTTCTCTCCGGCCCCTCTGGAGCTCATGCTGTACTTGTGATAAGTCTTATTTTTATTCTCCATGTTTTTATCTTCTTTAGTGTCCCATGTTTTCTGTACAGCACTTTAACAGACCTGTTAAAAAAGTTGATGTGTGTGTGTCTGTGTGTTGTGTCCTCACCACATCGACCAGCTGTGAGATTTTGAGTCCGAAGCATACGGTGATGGTATCGTTGGCGTGCTGGACGGGCCTCACCCACTTCTGGTACCCCCTGAACAGGTTCCTCAACAAGGAGTCCTCCATCTCCGCCAGGGAGACAAACTCCTCCGGCGCTGGAGGAATGGAGACAGGGAAGCAGTGATAAGGAGACAGGAGATAATGCAGACAGGGAGGAGGGAGAGGGAGGAGAGAGGAGGAGCAGGTTCGGGAAAGAAAACGAAAGAAGTGGTAGGGAGAGTGATAACATAGGTAGAGTAAGGCAAGCATTACGCAAGCACACACACACACACTTATGCACACAGACACACAGATGTGCACACAAACGTCACCCTCCTCCAAGTGTCACATGTTTATGCACATACAAAGACACACATGACACACATGCACACACACATACGCTAAACTTCACCATCGCCTCGAGTCTCACAAGCAGGTGGAAGGTAAAAACTAAGTCAGCGCCAGCACATACAAAGACAGACAGATACACACACACACACACACACTGTCAACTCTGAACTGACAGCTGGCTATGGCCGAGAGAACGCATCTGGGCTCCCCAGGCTGACGACGCGATCACGCTGACAAGATCGACTTAGACAGAACAATTGCCAGGGGAGACGAGCTGAGCTCAGAGTGGTGTGTGCAGTCAGGCATGAGACATAATAGTCAGTTAAGGAGTGGCGCTCACACTGAGTGGTAGACAGTACCATGAAAGCACTGCACATTCACTTCACCAGCCACTGTTCAAGTGAGGACAGCTGGGTGATATCCAGTCCCTTAGGTAGACAATTACAGACATTGCAACTGAGCCAACTTATCCACAGTTAGAGAGTAGAACATGTATGATGGCATTTTCATTTCAATAAAGTACAGTAAAACATAAGCCGTGTAAGTGCGAGTGTGAACCCCAAAACGGACGGATGTTGTATTCAGTAAGAACACAATGGGGTGTCCTGGCGGTCAGAGAGACCATACAGTGGCTGAAAGGTCACATGCTCAATCCACACAACAGCCAATGTGTTTCATCAACAGCTATGTGTCCTGTCCAATTGTCGTTGAGCAGGATACTGAACCCCTACCCGCTTGCTCATTGTAAGCCGCTCTGTAAAATGCAGAAACAACACCGGCGGGGGCATACGCTGGATGCTGACAGCGTTATGTGGCATTTGTATTTGAGCTACACACGAGAGCTGCCCATAGTGAGTCAAAGGCTGTGTATCAGCTCAGTGCTCTTAGCATTCAACAGCATTACAGAGTGATATTTGGCTCTGGCACCGCCTTTGGTGGCATTGAAAGGGAGGCAGAAAAAGAGAGGTTAAAATCAACAGCCTCTCAAATAAACAATGGATGGCAAAGGGGGATGGAGGAGAGGAATGGAGAGAGCTGATAAGGGGAGGAGTGAGACTGAGTGACCCAGAGCAATTCCCCTAGTGTCTGAGAGAGAGAGGGGGGGGGTTGGAGGTTGGTAGGGGAAGAGAAAGAAATTGGGGCAAGGGGAATGGAGTAGAGATAGAAAAGGAGAATGAAAACAGACACTGAGGGAGAAATAGTAAGGGAGAGAGAGAAAACACATTTTCAGCCTGTTTATTTCCTGACACAGAGACACCTCCATACAGTGACAGCCATTCTGTTTGTCTGTCACAATAAACACAGTAGACAGAACAGTAGATCAGTGGGCTGAATGGAGTGATAAATAAAGGAGAGGAATAAAAGAGAATCATTTCACCTCTCTCTCTCCATTTTACTATTCACTAATCTGAACATGGGCCTGAGGAAGAGATGCAATGGCCAAATCAATCCCCAACACACACACACACACACACACACACACATACCAACCCTACATTTCTCTGTCTCTCTGTCTCCTTGTGAGAACCAGTTTGAATTTTAGACCTTCAGAGTGAGGACATGTTCCTCATGTTACATCAATCACTAGTTATGGGTTAGGACTTGGGTTAAGGGGTAAGAAGTGTGATTATGTTTAGTAAGTAAATCTTTATTTCTATAGCACTTTCAAAACCAGACATACAAAGTGCTTCACAAAAACATGATAAAGAGAAACAACAGGAATTACAGAAGTGTACAAAGGAGTTTTAAGACGGAGGAGGCTCTGCCACAGTTTTGGGGGCCATAACCGAAAAAACACAATAATCTCTGTTCCAGTCACAGCAACCCACCGTCACAGTCTATCCATCAACATAGCATGCTGACCACAGCATGGTCTAGGAGAAATGTCACCCCGGTCAGTGTGCGTTATCATTGGACACTCTAAGGAGGGTTGTCTCGGTGCCGTTGGCGGAAACAGACTGGACTTTGTCAAATATGGTTTTTTTTAGAAACCACTGTTTCAGTAGTTATAGATATCATAATAGATATTAAATAATAAGAAGAATAGATATGATTTGGATATTGGTCTGTAGTTCTGAGGCAAGTCTGGGTCAGGTTATAGGAGGGGCTGTACAGAAGCCATGTTAAAGTATACTGGGACACCAGACAAGAGAGATTGATTTACACTTGTGAGCAGGCTGGGAGCAGCAGCATCCAGGACCACCATAAGACATGTAGGGGGTATTCCATCTAGCGGGCTGGATCACAGTCACATATGTGATACAGTATCTAGAAGATCATTCTGAGACGCGGGGGTAAACAGCACAGGGGGGGTGTAAGGCAGCTCAACGTAGGCAGTAGGGAGGTGATATCAGTCCTGATAGTATGTTGAGGATGTTCGGGTTGGGGAATGGATGTAGTTAATGGAAGGTCCTTACAAGTATAGTAAGTGTGTGTGTGTGTGTGTGTGTGTGTGTGTTTGTTTGCAAAAGACACTTCTTGCTCTCCTACTTCCTCACACTCTACCCCACTTCCGCCCCGCCGCCCTCCCTTAGCAAAGGTGCGCCGTGTGTGTTCTCAGTCAGACAGATTGCCTCCCATTGCATCAGATCCCCTGTAGAGCACTGAGTCTGTAAAAGCTGAAGATGGGCTTCAGTACGTTCAGCTGAGCCTGTCTACAATCTCTACAGCAGCGCTGTCTAAAGATCACTATCAACACAGATACAGCAGCCAAGCTATGCAAACAGCATAGTGCAGTATTATCCTACAACAGCCTGAGTGACTGTGTGTGTGTGTGTGTGTGTGTGTGTGTGTGTGTGTGTGTGTGGTTGATTGAGTAGAGGTGAAGGGGACGGTATTGATTATACAGTATGTCAGCTCGGGGGATGGGTGGCTCCTTCGTGGTGAAATTAGGATGCATTGGCCTGTCTGTGTGTCTATGTGTGACATGTTACGAAGAGGACAGTAGAGGACAGCCACTGAGAACTGTGTATGTGCATATGTGTGTGTGTGTGTGAGAGAGAGAGAGAGAGAGAGAGACACTAAGCTTTGTCAATGATTGATGCAGACACAGGGGTGACCCAGCATTCACACAAACCTCTACCTCTTCCTCAATCTAAAACACCCCATGGGCAACACAGTGGTACGATCACCTTGACCCTGCCACCAGCTGTTCACTGTGGAACCATGGCGGGACGTACCACTGAGAGGGGGGGATTTCAACAGTGGGATGATAAAGAAAACAGAGGGGAATAGATTTTTCCTCCACACACTATTGTCTTTGTTGACCTACAGCATTTTTCAGCTTTGTATTTTTGGCCTTCATCAAGGGAGTTTTGCTATCAGTCATCCGCCATGTGCCAGTGAACTATTTAATGAGGTCCTTCCAGACCATTGGCAAGAAGGTCTGGATGCAAGAAGAGAGAGAGAGAGAGAGAGAGAGAGAGAGAGAGAGAGAGAGAGAGAGTGAGTCAGAGGTAGGACTAATAGATTTCCGCCCTCCACCTTACAATCTGAACTGCGGCCCCTGCTCTTGTTTACCCGCAACGCAACAAGACAGCTGCCCCAGGGGTGGCAAGACTTTTCACAATGGTTAACCCCATCACACATCATGGCCTGGAGGAATGTGTGTGTGTGCGCACATACTATCAACGTGATTAGGACAGTCATATCATGTGATGGTCAAAGAGGTCAATTACACAGTCGTCCCTTCATGCTTTCTTTGTGTATATAATGTGTGTAAGTGTAGCAACTACACAACAACTACACACCACTACACACCACTATCTACAAATCCTCCAACCTGCTTCCATTAGCAGAAGTAGCTAACCCCTTGCTGCAAACTCTGTGTCAATTTAAAATTTGATTCCTGCTGGCCTTAAGTGTGGACTTGGCACTACTCTGTGATACTTGAACAGCCTTGGGGGCTAAATGGTCTCAGGAGTGGATTCATAATTTCCATCAACCTGTCATCACGTCTCTCTCTCTCTCTCTCTCTCTCTCTCTCTCTCACACACACACACACACACACACACACACACACATGCCACATTGCCATCAACAGGGCTGGCTAGATTAGCATAGTAATGTGCTTTGTTGCGTCACACTGGCTGTAATCAATTACAGCCGGTCATCCA
>CABFOQ010031243.1:0-21199 GCA_900660455.1 Gephyroberyx darwinii
GGAGAGGGTTGCCAAGTAAAATGGGCCTCTGCCATGCAGGACAACACAGCCCTCCCTGCCACTGTTTGGATTTCACAGGTCAAATCAAAGCACAAATATCAATCTACACAATCTTTGCGGTATGGAGAGGCACAGCCCGTTAAGTGAAGCAGGGTAATCAAATGTGAACTTAATAAAGAGCTATTTGGATGTCTGGCTGAGATTGCACCATGTCTGAACCCCAGAGTGGTAATCAAGCATGACTGCTATTTGTACTAAACCCAGGGTTAGAGCACAGCGGGAGGAGACTACGACCTCCTTCACTTCCACATAAGGATTAAATCCATTTCAGCAGCAACAGAGTGGGGCTGAACCAGAAAACCGCACCGGTCCGATCACAATCCTCCATTATCAAGCTAGCCAGTTTAGCCAAATCCCTTTGCCACACCACCGCCACAGCACACACTGCACGTACCTCCAGAAGGAGAAAAGACAATTAAACCTACTTAGAACGCTGCTGGGGGAAACTGAGGGAGATTATATGAAATTCTTTAGTGCCTTTTCACAAGACCAGCACAAGTTTCAAGTGTGACGCATGAGCTCCACTGATCAAGACCAGCTCCTCTAGATTGTTCTTCCATAGCCGCTGAAGCACCCTGCGCACCCACCATCAACTGCCGATGACACCCGTGGCTAAGGTGCAGGGTTGGGGCTATCGGCATTTTTTTGTAGCGATGAAACTGAACAAGTAACTCAGGAAATCCTAATCGCTGCTCTTGTGGATAATGTTATACAAGCAGATCTATTGAATTGGTCTAATATGACTACTGCAGTGGAACACCACTCTCCAGGCACTACAACATGATTCACTCCACCACCACATTTCAGCTAAGTGTAAGAGAGCAGTAACAGTAGGAGTCGATCTCAGCAATGTCAATAATCAGTTCATCCACATCAACATGTTGGCACACAGACACACAGTTAAGGATCCACACCTTTCCCATCATCTCCGACCGTAATAAAAAATAAAAATAAAAAATACAATCTTTAATTTGGTTTGCACAGGCTAACAATAGCGGAGCAAACGTTTAGCCGCCTATTCTCTTCCCAGAAGCGCACAATGAGAACACACTGCCTACACACATCCATCCGAGTGTGGTAAATCCTCCAGAGCAAAAATGTGAGAAGATCAATACGGTGAAAATGGGAGTACTATATTGACAGAGGTTTCATCGATGTTATATCACCTTCATGTCTTTGTCAAAGTGTTGACCCATAAACTTCTCTCACCCACACTGTGTGTTTTTGCTCAGCAGAAAAAAAGATTGTGTGTGTGCCTAGACGAGTGTAGTAACATTTCAAAAGGCCCATGTGAGGAGATATTTGCCAGAGGAAAATGAAGAGCGAATGCCTGTTTGAGGGCTTAGTGATAGAACTAGGGTTATATTAAGGTGAGTGTTAGGGGTAGGTGCTTAGTGGTTAGGATTAGGAGTTAGGGGAGAAATCTAACTCAGTGGAATGTCCTTGCAAGAATAGTGACACCGGTGCTGGTGTGACTGAGCGTGTACATTATATCATCTTTGCACATGTAGCGCTCAGAGTTCAAGTGGAAAGTATCTGGAAATGACCACTAACGGCAGATTTTTCAATCCAGCAAATTTGACTTGGATGTAGATGTGGCCTGTTGAAAAAGAGCAGAACAGCCTGGCTTGGTCAAGGGGGGGTGAATACTTTTGCAAGGCAAAGATTTTTAGACTAAATGTGTGGAACTATTGTAATATTTTTAGGAAATTTATGTTAAAAAAAGCACTTTCTTGAACCACAGTGAGGGCAGGACCTCACAACGGTGCTCAACCGAGTGACTAAGGAGCTCATAATGTTTAGGCAATACTAAAAATTTCCAAGTCACAGGATATTCCCAAAACTGCCTTTGCAAGTTTTAATTATCTGCCACATCTCACATCCATCTCACTTCAAAAAGCCTGCGTTGCGACAGCCAAGCAGACTGCAGCAGAAATAGTCATGCTCTCATCAACCACTTACTACGTCAACACCGATTCAGACAGTCGGGATTTAACTGATTCATTACGCTGCGTTGATTAAAAGTCAGATAAACAAGCCGAGGGAAAAAGACGCGCCCTTTGAACGCGCTGCTGTGAAAAACACGGAAACTTGTACTTACAGTCACATTACAACTCAGAATATTTCAGTAACTGTATTTGCATTGGTCAGCTAGACGTCTTAAACCAGGCAAGGAGGCGTGCTGGTAGTGGTGGATCATTTCAGTGTGTGTTAGAGCTTACAGAAGCTCCACAAACACGTTTTGATGCCAATGCGAGACATTACGGACTTTAATTGTGTCTGTAGACCTTTTTAGAGTGGACACCGACAGAATGCACATATGCAGTAACAAGGCATTATATCAGATTTAATCTAACACGATGCTTGATACTACCTGCACTGTGCATTAGATAAGACAGCGAGCCGACAGGTCCGCAGTGTCACGGCTTGATGCATTAGTCATCAATACAAACACAATGATGTTATCGTAGTCCTGTCTTTGCCTCCACCCCAATCACTTTTAGCCTCGAAGACGTTGTCTAGTATGTGTGAAGAACAACTTCTCCCTAAAGGAGCTCCTCTATTTCTCTCTCTCATACACAAACACACACATTCCTGCTATAAATACAGCTGTATCTCTTTAATTATCAAGTGAGCATATAATCTCTTAAATAGATCCTTCCTGGAGACCACACTGGTAATACGATGAGAGATATACCCGTTGCCTCCATCTATGCAAGGGGTCAATGCGAGACACATTCAATATTAAAATGTTGTTGAGATAAAACTTGAACTGCAGCACTGAAATCCAAGAGATGGCTTCCTTGATTCTTAGACTAGAATACGTGATAAAAATACCCACAGGCCAAAACAGTCTTCACCAGTGGTTGGAACCTCACATTTATGGCGAGGAGACCCATTTAAGCCAGTTTAGTAACAGTGAAATAGCAGTCTTCTTGGCATGCCAGAGGTCCATTTAGGTGCACTAGGAACTGTCTGCCTCTGTCTGCAACTTGGGTCAGCAAGGTAAATCAGTTTGCTGCTGCATCCCTGCTCTCACCGCTGTCTACAAATCTCTATCCACTCATTGACATTTCCCCTTCTTCTTTAACCTCATTTGTCTGCTCCCTCATTCCTGTTCTCGCTGTCATTACGAGAGTTTTGTGAGAGTTTTATTTACTTATTTCGGATGCCCACTAGGCACTGCAAGAAGCACTTGCTGCTCTTTCTGGGGTCCATCATAATGCAGCGAGAAGGGACAGATGGCACTCTCTTCTTGAGTGTTAAATGAGTAATGCCCAAGCTTTGGTCAGCTGCAGTAAGCATTTCCATCGTCTTGTTCCAGGGCAGAGCCGTGCCCCAACCAAAAGAGTAGATAATAACTAAGACATACTAACCAAGACAGACATTATTGCAGCCAACAAAGCATCTATCTCTGCATTTAGTCTGTGAGCCGCCGCCAGACTGTCAGATAATTCTGAGCCTGCTTTCACCGATGATCTTTTTGGTATCTTTAACTTCACATGCAGTAAATCACGATGTAAAAAGATGCAGGCTGATGTACTGTGAACGTGCAGAGGTTGTCCAGCATGTTACTTCCCATATCCCCTCTCAGATCCTCCTCAGACCATGTTCCAATAGCGTGATCTAGATAGCATATCTCAATCAGTGGGTCGTAACCCAAAACTGGATCGATCACAGGGCTTTTCTGACAAGCGCCCACTGTACTTGATCAATAATAGGCCTCAGCATTTAGACAGACTTCATCTGTGTTTTGAGGCTATTATGAAATGCCAGTGTGTATATATGGTATTGTTGAAAAGATAAAAGGCCTTTCATTTGTGCCTACTTGAATTTGTTCAGATGTTCAGATGTAGCGTTTTACTGAGACCATTAGGAAGGCAAAACATTGTTGGATACTTTCAGGAGAATTTCACATCAGATATAAGGGGATTGTGTTGTCTAATGTTGGGTGTTTTGGTACCTATAAATCTATATCTACCGCTGTTACAGAAAAGCCAGAAACCATCACCATAATGAACTGGCTGAATCCTGCATGTTCTTTTAGTTGATCCTTTTCAGGAAAAAACGACTTGATCAATATCTTGTTACTTAATACAACACCTTACAAGTTAATGGGTAAAAGTTAAATAAAGGCAATGTTGAAAACTACTGACCAAAAATCACTGGATGAATAGGCTGCTCAGTAATGCAATAATGGCTGGGTGGAAAGCAGCCGTGATTAAAGGCAGCTTCACATGCCATTAAAGCAACAAAACCATCTTTCAGTGAACAGAGTAATGCACTGTCCTCAACTTTGTAGTTGTAGCAACGGTAACATCTAATCTACACATATTCTTGAGTTGAAGTACTTTTCTACATCTACTGTCAGACACTGCTTGTGTGACATAAGGTCAAGGGCAATAAAGACCAACAACTGTCCTCTCTTTTCCACTTTGTCTTTCACTTTTTGCATTTCCAGGAAGTTGTCTTTTCCACCCATGTCCCCCCCAGCAGCAGTGTGATAACCTTTTGGCTGCGTGGATGTCAACAAGCTGGTGATGGTAATCTCACCCCAATAACAACCCAATGCTGGGGCAGGTCTAAGGCCCACACCAAATGTTGCAGCAGAGAACTCCACAGCGACGAGGCGCCGAGAGGACAGATTCACTGGATGGTGTGTTAATTAAGAAGTTGGCCTGTGCTACATTTATAATTATCATGGAGGAAAACAAAGAACCGCAAAGGGAGACTGAGAGAAGGCCAGCTTCCTACAACAGTTAGGGGGGTGCTAAAGAGCAATGATACAAGATAAAGACAGGAATCGATTCCAACTGTCCCGACTTGATAGGGTCTCAAACAAACGTCTCCATTTTAACTTTGTCTGGCAAGTGTTTACCGTTGGGGAAAAGAACTTTCTGTTTCTGAGGGTTACTGATCTCCTTTTGTACTGACATTGCTTTCATGAGGTGAAATGATGTAAAGTCTTTCATAAGGGCCTTTTCCTCCAGTGGGCCCCCAATTAGCAGCACTCTCTGAACAATTTGAGACTGTTAGTGGAGGTCTCCTCTGGGAAACAAAGAGGAGTTTAGGCCCAATTATACTCAGGATGTGTTGGTGGCCCAGGACCTTTGCTCTGGTTACAGTAACAAGACAGGGATTGCATTAAGTCTTGAACAAAACAAAACTCTCTAGAGGTCTAGAAAAATGAACAAAAACGTTCTATGCGATAAATTTCAAAGGTAGCATATGTAGTTCAGCAAGTCCAAAAAACAAACTTATCAAAGAATGAATGAATCCACCTGGCTGGCCGCCAGGCTGCCTAGCTTTATAAATGTAATATACACTCAATATCATTAATGCACTTTATTCTGTCTTCCATTTTAGTATCATGCTCTTTTATTCAGAGGCAACTGTTGTTTTCAAAATGTGCTATCTCTATAATAAAAACATGGCTGTCAGTTACAGGCCCTGTAATAAGACTGTATTTTGGTACATCTCACATTCAGTATAACTGCATCATCCATGTAAACAGTGAAAATCACACTGTGTTTCATTGAGATGCTCTGTCAAATACAGCAGCCTCTGCATCCCACTGGGCCTTCCAGTAAAGATTAGGTTTGCCTATTGTTTACTCTGGTATGCTCTGCACACCGAGGTTGAGTCATCGGATCAAGGTGTTGAGACTCGGGGGGGGGAGAATATTTCACTAAAACAATAGCTGTACTACGGCTGTGTATCAAGATAGAGATGGTTCATTTTAGGGTATGATTTCTCTTGGCTGTTTTGCTATTGACCTAGGAAGGCAAAACTGCAGTTTCATGTAGGCTATCCACCTCTATCTTCATGCCCAGTAGGAAAAAGGTGATAGTTTATGTGGATTTCTGCTTTCTTCTTCACTGCATTTCATTGGCCAACCACATAGTTCACACTATTCAAGAGCAAGAAATGCCAGAATGTAGCAATTCTGGAAAGGAAATAAATTTCAATTCAAAAGGAAGCATCAGTGGCTTGAAGAAACACAGCAAATTATCTAAATGGTCATATTTTATACTGAATTTAATGAAACGTGCCAGTTGAAAAACTATAATTAGAATTAGCTTTGCAACAAATGGTGGCCAATAATAGTGACAGTGTTTTTTTAGAATGTATTTTGAGACTGGAAGGTTTGTTTGCATTTGTAGTCTGTAAACCAACCAGTAAAACAGACTTGGATCCTGAATTTCGATGTACAGGTCACACACTTAAGGAATACATGAGAATATACGCAAAATGTACCTGCAAAAATAAATCCACCTTTCGTTTTTATCTTCAAAGAATGTAACACAAGTGCGTGTACTAACGCCTCTTTGATAACGCCCTTTTCCTTTTACCAAACGCGCAGAGGTGCTCATGGGTCGGACTGTGAAGCCTTAATAGTTTCCAGAAGTTGTGAATTTGTGACTGGCTGAGTGTTCACAAGTATATCTGAGTCCTGCCTGGGTCGCAGGGGGAGCTGTTTTGAACTGCTCATTTTCTGACTGCGTTTCACAGCGTCCCTGTAGCGGATACAGTCCAGAGAAATAAACTCAATTATCATACCGATGCTGAACTCGCCTGTTGATGGCAGCTCTCGACCTCAGTGCTCAACCAGTCCCTTACGGAAAAAAACTACACTAATCCTATAAAAATTTGAAGGATGGGTCTGCTATACAAATATCATAGAGAAACTTTCAAATATCATTCAGCTACTGTCAAATGTCAAAAACATACCACAGAAAATCCTATTATAATTATAGCATAGGAGATGAAAAAGTAGGATAAGGTCATTATAAACCCACTATTGAGTACCACAGACAAACAGTAAGTCCCTATCGGAGTATTATAAGAATATTATAGTGATTTTCCGTCAGGGACAGTATGCCTCTCCTGCCTGCCGTGTCATCAGCACACAAAAAACAGTTGGACGTGAACTGAATTGTTGCTACTTGAACGGAGGCCGAAGCCCATTACAGACTGCAATTCCCTTTAAAAATGTTGCATTTGTAAATGACACCAATCAACGGGAATTTGCGTCTCTCCCGCTGCAGCCGGGCGTTGAATTGAGAATAGTATTGCTGAGTCCAATTGCCGCGGTGCTTCCCATCTTTAAAATATAATGTGAGGACCTCAAAACAAGTGGTTTCGTAAGGTATTGGGGCCTAGGCAACAATTTCACCACTGAAGGCGAATGTTACCCTACACTGTGACACGTCTGAATCCAACGGAGGGCGAGGGGAAATGTGCGATCACTGCTTTGACATTGCAACGTTGACATGTGGCATGGGAGGCAGAAACAAAAGACTGCTTTAATTGTCTCGCCTAGTTCTCATCCCCTCCACGTTGCCTTTGGCTGCCTTGCTCCATCGTCATTCCCATGGGGTAGTCTGCTTTGACTGGTTAGTCTACTGCATGCAGAAAGGCAGACAATAAAACATAGATACAGTCTAGGCTGCACAAGATACACATGGTTCCATAGTTTCTCAAAGCATTTCGGTGCAAGACTTTGACAGAGGGTATCTTTAAATCAGCGCTGCTTACCATCAATAGCCCTCGCCGGAACGATTACCTCCAAACTGTGCAAAAATCCCAAGAAAAGCAATCCCGTCGCCAGCACGTTGGCCGTGGTGCGCAACATTGTAGCCTATCTTAAAAGATACAGACACGGACTATTAGTCATCAATCGCCTCTTGGTCCTGTCAGGCTGGAGGCTGCAGACGGGCTACGACGTGTTACTGTGCCCAGGCGATGATGCTCCTCGCTGGAAATGCGCTCCGCGGTGCGCAATTAAGATGACAGGGCTTACTGATGTCTGCCCACACGGAGAATAATTTTGGTACACTGTCAAGGCAAAAGCCAAGGCTTTTCCAGCCCGGGGTTGCTTAGGGGCTCCTTGGATGCATGGATAGCCCTGCCACAAAGGCTAGCGGGCTCAACTGAGCATCAAGCTAGCCTTGCTCAGTTGCTTCAAGCCAGAAACGAAGATGAGCTGGCGCCTCTTAATCATGCAGTTGTCCGTTTTTGTTCTTCCTACCCCCGTGAAGCCGCAGAAGGAATAAGAAAAGTGGATCAAATGCTCCTCTTCTCCCCACCACCTCTGCTGCTGGTGGCCACAGACTGAGCCGGGGGAGAAGCCTGAGCCCCCGTCAGCGGACTGACGTGTGACGTCGCAGCAGCAGTGCGCTCCGGCGGCCCCTCCCCTCCAGATGAGCAGCTCCCTCACAGCCGGACAGGCATGGTGGAGGGATGTAGGGTGGGTGAATGGTCCGTACTCTGCTTTTACTCTTGCTTTAATTATTCTGTGCATTTGCCCTTTAGTGTTTTCTTTCTTTTGTTTTCTTGATTTATTGTTATCTCACATTTTTATTTATCTTGCAAATCACTTTGTAACTGTGTTGGTAAGTTCCCTGAATAGTATTATTATTATTATTAGTAGTAGTAGTAGTAACGTTCTCCAGGTGATCCTCACAAGGCAAACGACCACTCTTATAAACAAAAGACATGTTCATACAATGTACATTTTTTTCTTACTACTTACTATGATGTTCACTATCAATTAATGTCATAAAGGTTTATGTCACCCTAAAAAAGGTGGGTATACCCTCCACTACATTCCTGATAGCAACACCTATGCACGCTGACTGTGACAGTTAAAGTATTTACATGGCCTTAGTATTTCCAAGATTATGTACAGGTTGACATCATAGCCATAAACCGGGGAATTGGCTGCCTGCTGTGGCTTGATGTGGGAAGTTTCTATTCTTAAAATTTGACACCCAAATCTGCAGAATAATGCTTCTAAATAGATCTAAATTAATGGCGGATTCTGATTCTGATGTATTTACTGCATTAGGAATTGGTAAGCTATACACCACATGGTTCCTAGGGTTGGAAAAGTCTGTGAAGCATGACTATGTTATTCAAGTTTTTCTTGATGTATTTGGTTTTATCATTGCCAACGAATCACAATAGGTCCATATGACATTAGATGCTCGATAAGCATCCAGTACTGGTGTGATGTTCAAACTGTTTGTGTTTAGAAGGTCTGGCAGAAATTGCATATCAGTGATCTGATGAAGGCATATTATGATGCTGGATACCCTAGGCTGCCATAGGATGCAATGCAACACAACGCAGTGTGTGCAGGGTGTGCAGTGTAGTTGAGTTAACTTCAAAGGAAGTGACACTTTTGATGTTTTAGGATCATTTATGCACCAACGATTTTGCAATTTGTGCACAACAAAAGAGGAGACAACTCTTCTTGCAGTCAAGAAAAACAAGCAAGAAGGCCCACCTGAGTATTTTTCACTATGCTAAACATTTTCACATCTATCTGTTTTGTATACACCCAGTGAGGAAGCAACCATTTCACTCATATTTGATCAGTTGCTTCTTACCACAAGGCAAGACAGGATTTCCTCCCAGGTTCTGTATGGGTTGTGTTCAGACGGTTGTGTTCTGTTCAAGATGCAATTAAATGTAAGTGATTGTAAATGTAAATCGATATCTTGACGCCGTTTGAGCCAACACTGGATTTATTTTAGTAGTATACTCAGGGCTGGCGCTCCCTATAGGCTGAATAGGCAAATGCTGAGGGCCTCACAAACTCTTTCATTTATTTTTTCACTCTCAAAGAAAAAAGAGTGTTAATGTTCTTATTTGATACAAAACAGAAAAGGGGGCCTCTATTTCACCTAGGGCCTCCAGCAGTGTAGAGCTGGCCCTGAGTATACTGATTTTGTGTCAGTACATAACGCTAATTCTGTGTAGTTTTCACACACATTTGTATTTATGACCTGTGCAGTCATTTGATTCAGGTAAACTTGGAAACACAAGAACTGTCCAAATGCTCTGCAACACTGGCTTCATGGCAATTTCTGACAAATGAATAACTGTAAAGTCTTTTATGTTCAGATTGTATGCTATGATTGGCTAGCACCAACCTCTAGCAGCTTGCACTGGCTAGCCTAGTGCTAGCATAGCAAATGTAGCAGATGATATGCAGATAGTAGGTAGGCATAACACAGGAAGTGTACAAGTAGGTGCAGGATCAAAAATCATGTATATTGAAAAAATAGCATGTCAATAAGCACTAACAGTTGTAGGTTTGTGTTTAGTCCAGAAATGATAGGATGTGTAGTAGTTTCAAAAGGGCTCGTTGAGCAGGTGAAGTTGTTGAGGTGATGTTCAGGCCTTTGTTTAATGTACTAGTGCCGTCTCCCAGAGGAGAGCTGGGAGGATATGTTGGTGGCAGTTCTTCTTTCCCTCTTTTTTGCCCTCTGTCATCCAGTTGCTCGAGGTAGCCAACAGCCCACTCAACAGTGGGCAGACAACACACTGGAGCGTGTGCTCAGAAAAGTAGAAGGCAGAATGTGATTGAGAAGGTGAAGATAAAGATGCCTTTGAATAATGACCTGTAAAATTGGACCAGGGTCGGTTGTGAGACCTTGAGCTTCTGCAGTTGCTACAAGAAGAGCATCCTGTGTTGGGCTTTCTAGGATAAGCAGGAGGTGTTCTTGTCCTATTTTAGGGTGTAGGTGATAGTAGATCATTGTCATTACCTCCCTCCCCCTAACATTTCTCCTTCTTTTTTGTCTTTTCTTTTTTTGGCCCCCTGATTTATGGTTTAACTTTGGCATGTGTCTTGCAGACTGCCAGCATCAAGGACATAAGGTAAGCTAGCGCTGAGCAAAGTAGGGTGTGAGTGGGGCTTGTCATCCATCTAATAATGTGATTGACTGGTTGTGTTTACCAAAACATTTTTTATATTAATAATGGGGGGACGCAGTAAGACAACTAGGTAGCCTACAATGTTTTGTAATGAGTAGGAGAATAAATATTTATCGTGGACATGCATATATATTGTATGGGGAAAATGTCAGGATAATAAAACCAAAAATGATCCTGTTAAATGGTCTGTAACAGATCTTTCAACAACAATGTTCCCACTTGACCCCCCTGGACAGCAGGCATGTGATGAGCAGGCAGGTTCCTCCAGAAGACGATCCTCAGCTCCACAGTTTTGACTCTATCAAGTTCCACATTTTTGATGGGACACCGTAACGTAAGGCAGTGCAGCTCTCTCCTGTGCATGGACTTATTTTTGGTGATGAGACCCACCAGGGTAATGTCGTCTGCAAAAACTGTAACAAGTAAATGTGTGCCATTTTTTCATTTGTGTGTACCACATTTATGGTCATATAATGATGCTGTGATGCTGATGATACTACACAAAATCTCAAAATAGAAAGCTTACAAAAATTATAGATGAGTGGCTGGCACTGAAAATTAATGTTAAGGAAAACTTGCTCGCGACTCTAGGCCAATGCTGTTACTGCACTAATGGTAGCCAGGTTGACACAATTCAATAAAGATACATGAATTACGAGGATCATAGCTATACATCCTCCTCCTGCCTTATGCTTCCTTATTTATTTATTTATTTGTATATATATATATATATATTGATTGAGTGAGTTTATTTGATTGATGTGTCTGTCTAACTTTAGTTTTTTAGTTTTCTTAATGCACCAACGTCACCAAATTTCTTGTATGTGCAAATGTACTTGACTAATAAATTTGATTCTGATTGTGATTCTGATGTATGTCTAATTGTTATAGGACTCCAGTGATGAAACCCTAGGATGGGCTGGCACATCCACAGCTGTTGAGAGGAGTCATTGGGAGAAGCCGTGGACTGATGCTAATCTTCAGGATACATTGTATGATCCAATGGTATCCATCCCTCTGGTTTGCACATGCTGGTACATATGACAGGACCCACTCCAAATTGTGCTTCATTTCCTTCTTGTGATCATGATATATCCTTTGACAAAAAAACTATTTTTATATACAAGTTTAAATGCCCTGCTACTCCACAAGCACGTTCTACATATAGTTAGCTCCACATGCTAAAATATGGACTATATGGACTAAAAGATGGGCGTCAACAAAGCATTACAAATAGCACTTGTTTTGGAGCATCTGGGCCCAAGTAGAAAGAGTTCAAAAGATTTATATAGCTGTGTGTTTGCCAGCTCGCCATGGTTACTTTTAAAATGTTATGAGGTGCAAGGCCTAAATGCTAACTACCGTTGGCTGGAGTTTGTTCTTCAGCCAGATGCTAGGTTAATGTTAAAAAAGAAGCCAGTGCCACCACATGGAGTTGTTGTTTTCTGTATGCTTTAGCAACTCTCCCTCTCTAGTAACTAAACCTCCAACCTCGCCACATGGAGAGATGCTGAACACATGCAGCAACAGACAACAATTAGCTGTGACTCATATCTGCTCTGACATAGCTACAGTCCATATTCATACTGCTAATAATGACTGATAGCACTCAAAATTTCAGAATAAATGATTGGCTAGTATTGGAGATTTTCTTCCACCTGTCCATTAAAACAGAAGCCGTCTATGCTACTGCACTGGTTCTGACGCCCTGCAGCTCCTTGAGGTTCCACTGAGGAAAGACAGTGCCAATATTTATTCCTATGTTATTGCTCTGCTTATCACTATCCTATTTTGCTTGGCGACTTTCCAAAGATTTTTTTTTCTGGGTGGCTGAAGGTGGAGGCAGTGAAGCCGATCCCTGCAGAGCTGAGTCTGCCATGCCTCACTGCACCTACTACAATCTGAAATAGCCTGCGGATCAAAGCGTAATTCACTTTCTTGTTTACCTAATAGGTAAAACACATCACTTCAGGTACAAAGCAACTTCACATGTTGCCAGGCCCAAATGGCAGTGAGAGGAAACTGTTTGACTATTGAGGCTTCATAAACCCAGTAATCATGTAGCATCATGTTCATGATGTAGACTATTGTACAGGTGTATTTGTTGCGTAAAAATAATCTTGCTTAGTGCAGCTTTAAACAGTGTGATGGCAGGAGATGCAGTCATTGGTGTACAAGGAATAGAGGATGAGAGGGCACTTGCTTTGATAGAATGTATATATCTTAAATCTTACAGTGAAGTCCCATATAGTGGGATAGGGAGGTAAAGCCAAAGTTTAGTTCTTGGTCAAACAAAGGCCAAGGACACACACTGCTAACTTTTGGAGTACTTATCACAGCTCCCAGAAAACGCTTATCCTTGTATTTGAAACTCACTTTGACTTGTTGTGTAACAAGTTTGTGTCAGAATCAAAGCCAAGTCATTTGAAAGAAGTATTTTTAAAATGATTCTGGATAGGGAGAAATTGCATTTTTCCAATAAGCCCAGACTTTTGGGTCTAATGACTGGTGGGTTGTATTGATCTTTGAGTCTGCACCTCTCTTCAACCACCTACTCTTCTTTATTGGTTTTTACTTGCCATTTCCCACACTCTGTGATTCTTTTTTAACACATCTCATGAAACATCTGGCATGACCCCTCATAACTGGAATGAAAGTGGTTGTTAGCAAATAGGGACTGGAGTCTTGTAGCGGTTGTTAATGAATGGGAACTGGAGTCAAGTCAGATTTGTTCCAGAAAGCACAAATAAAGTTCCCTAGTACTAAACACCAGATAAACCTGCATAGACAGACAGACACACACACACCCACATAAGAGACATGCTCTCATACTGATATAGTCAAAGTGTTTCCTGTTATTTTGCATTGTTATTGTTTAAATAATAAAGTGTGCAAAAGTGCAAGAACTTCAGAGTAGAGGACATCAGAATATCACCACGCGTCTGTCTGTCTGTCTGTGAAACGCTGCACAAGGCTGACACCCAGTGGATCTTTATTCAAACAACAATGGATCCTTTGTGCCAAATAAAAAGAATAGCAACTCCTAGAAAAACAAGTTATTGTGTGGTCCATAGCCTTCTTTTTTTCTTGCTTTCAAATGGATTCTTTACAATGATAAAATGAAGAAGAAAGAAAGCAAGTTGACAGGGACTGTTCATAAAGAAAATCCAGCCAAACACTTATGCAATGAGAGCATCGATGTCATCAATAACAGCCACCACTTTATTCCATGAGTCGCTTTGAGGAACAGAATGCTACCGCGACTTGTCAATATAATCTCAGCTGCTCGCTCTCCGTTTCAGTCTCTCACCGCCATCATATTGATCTCGCTCACAGCTTGTTGGCAGCTAAAGGAGAAACTGCTCCTGTGATGAAAATGCATCAGAGAGGTCGATAGACTCAAGGGACACATATACGCCACATTCTGATTTTGTCAGCACGTACATGTATGTTTGTTACATAGTAATAATAGTTTATTTATAGTACATGTAACACAGTCTATCATTGTTGCATGTTTCCTTCCTGTGTTCATACTAGAATGAGGTTATGATGACCTTCTGTTTCTTCCCCAGAAGATCTGAGTCTTTGATGGGCTTTCCAAATGTCGCCACTTTGAACAGCCTTTGGTCAGTGTCACATCCATCAAGCACGTCAGATTATTATATGCTATCCCACCTATTCACTCTTCAGGCCTTTAATGTTCTGTTATGCACTGGGGTGCTTTGGCATGAGTTGAGGTGGTTCATTTAGTGCTTATATCACAGTTTACATAGCAACAGTAACACACCACCAATTCTTAACCTATCAAATGTCGAGTCCCGGTCCAAAAATGTCCTCATACCAAATGCTTTTGCGCAATCAAACTTAACTAAAAACAGACGCACATTTAAAGAGAAAAAGGAAAGAAACACAATTACAAAGACTTTAAAAATAAAGACACAAAAGAAACATTGTAGCCATCTAAACCATCTTGGCATAAATTGTAGCCACACACACACACATACGCAGACCACAGGCATGCATATAGTACACACACCACTGCACACACACACCACTGCACACACAGGCACGTCATTTCACATCATTCTTTGATCAGTTTTCCTCAAGTTTGCACTGCCCTCCAGATATTCATATAATCTATCTATCCATCTAAAACAGGAAGTAAATAGTTTTCTATAACAAGAGTATCTATTCCTTACACTTCTGCTGCCTCATTATCTTCAATTCTTAGACAGTGAAGAAGAAGCAGCCAAAGGTGCTCTCCATTACCGATCTCTCTGAGGGCTGAAAGAAGGCACTCTACTTCTAAACAATAAACACTGAAAGGTGGGAAGGATAGTGTGTGTGTATGTGTGTGTGTGTGTGTGTGTGTGTGTGAGAGAGAGAGAGAGAGAAAGAGAGAAAGAGAGAGAAGGAAGAAAGAGAGAAGGAATCGTTATAGGAAGAAGAACAGTTAAAGCATGAGTTTGATGCCCACTCTGGTTTTTGATCTCTCCCTTTCTTTCTCTGTATATAGATCATGTGTTTTTATTGAACGTCAGGGCTGCTGACTCAGTGAGAAAACTGATATCTGCCATGAAAGAGGCAGGTGAGTGGACTGAGGTTCCCTAGAATCAGTTACCACAGTGTTTCCGTCACTCAGCAAGAACATCTAAATGTTTCCTTATCTGGTACAGAAGATGAAACTGAGTCAGACCTGATCTGTATCTCTACTGTGGTTTTCTTCACATCTTTGGCAGATCTTGACAAATACCCACAACAAGCAACTGTTTTATATGTTTTATTCCTTGATAAAGGTGTTTCATCTATCTCATCAGCAGAATTCACGGTCCTTGTTGCTTGGTCTGTATACAGGTCCATTTATCCATTTGTCCATCATCAAGAGCTGTCAAAATCCATCCAAAACAAAAAAGCAAATTTGATTATTGTTGACAAGAATAACTGCTTCAGACTATCAGCCACCTAAATCATTATTTCATTGTAGAGGTGGATTGCAATTAACTTTAAAGTGAGAAAGAGAGATAATGGGAGTGTCTTTTTCAGAATAGGTCATTTCCAGAATTTCCCTCCCGGGGATCAATAAAGTATCTATCGATCTATTAGCCTCCCATTACGGAATAGATTCCTGTTTAACATGGGGTTATAAACTCACATGCTTAGGTTACTATTGCTTGGGAAAGAGCTTTGTGACCAGGAAGAGCCAGTGACCATCTGTTAAATTGCTTTTCATCTCTTCACCATAAGCTGACATCCCTGTGACCACAGGTGACAGGTCCTTCCATTTTCCTGTTTCAGTCTATGTGGTTTTCTACCAACAGGGCACTGGGGCTTGTTACTCTCAGGTTTGTCTACCACCATAATCTGTCTGTATGTCACATTCAGAAGGCTTTCAGTCAGTTGGTCGATCTACTCAGACTGAGATGTCAGTCATCACATGAAGCCATGGACGTGACAAACAGATGTTACAGGTTTGGTGTGGTTGAGTAAACTGAGCAACACAGGCCTATTCATCAATACTGATGTTTTTCCAAACATTTTTTTCTCATCATGGGGGAAATTACTAACAGGTTCTATGTCAGTGCAGTCATGATGTGGCAATGGCCTGAGGTTTCGTCAGTCAGATTTATCATGATCCACCAGCAGATGGAAGTATAACACAGATGACAGACAGGGCCTGGATGGAGAGCAGCCCAGGGCCCCTACAGACAGTATATAGACGGTATACAGCCACTCAAGACTGGATGCTTGTTTCAAACTGTATGGTGCAAATTTATTCTGACACTCACAGGCCAGACCTCCGTCTTGACAGAGCTGTCTAAAAATTTCTAAAAATATTAGAAACAATGACTTAACCGAGTAAACGATGTAAACATGTGAAACATGTAAAAGTATGAAATTGGTTTCTTTGTCAGGACCTTCTGTATCCTTATCTCTTATTATATTTTATTACTCCACGGCCTCGATGGAATTCCTCCCGTTAAGGCAGCATTAAGTCTAATGTTTTCCAGATGTGCGGATGGCTGAAAATCATATTTGCATTCATTTCTTATCATAGTTTCCTTTCAGGTATTAGCCTAAGGTAGTGTAGTCCATCATTTGTGCCTCTCACATGTGTTGTAAATCACTTTTAGATCCGCCGCCCGCTTACTCTTTACTAAGACTTGATCTTTTACTATTGAGTCCTCACTAGGTTCCTCACTGACAGACAGGTGTGTGTGTGTGTCTGTGTGTGTGTGTGTGTGTGTGTGTGTGTGTGTGCCCTGTATCATCAAGTTTATTATATTCTATCCATAGAAAGATGAACGTTGAAAGGATTCGAAGGATTCAGACAATAAACAATTGATCGTCAATAAACACAATAGTTAAAACAACATTTATAGACTCATTTGAAGTGTAAAACTCAAACTATGAACATCTCCATGTCAAATAGAGGTTAGCACTTGATACTCATAAATAGATATTGTTACTGGTCACTAGAATAGTGAAGAATTAGGACTGGAACAGTAATTCATTCACTGGCCTTACTAGTCCCTATTACTAGTCCCCAATGGCTCGCAAGACTGTTATTTAATAGTAAATATTGAAATAAGATTTCAAAGAACAATGAAAATGTGAAGGAATCAACAACATGGAGCAACAGAGCAGCTCTTTCATCCTCGTCTTCTCACTAATCTCTAGTATTAGAAAAAAGTATTAGAAAAGCTGGTGCTCTCATCGTGAGATTGCTTTTCACATCATAGGGAAGAAGACTAATAAATAAGAGTAACACAATCATATCATGTGGGTTTTATCTGAACTGTAAACCTGGACTAAAAATATCCGCTGGTTATTTACCTCTTCCGTTTGAATTACAGTACAGCCTCTTCTGCTGGAGAGTCTTCCAGGATGAGTTTCTTGTTGGAGCGAGTGAACATGAACATGAACACCATTCATCTGGTTTGTGTCACGACTGGAGCAAGTATTTCTGCGTCATTCTTTCATCCATAACTACGGCCCAGGGTGCACCTCCACCCAGCTCACTGCAGCTATGATGGAAGCCAGGTTGAAGTCCCCAGTAGATGTACAGATGACATGGAACAGATCAACATCTGCTCTCACTCTAGTCCACTCTCATTACTGTATGACACGTGGTGTTTCAAACTATGGATGGTTTAACAAAACCATCAGAAAAAAGCAATAGAATAGATTTATCACTGATAAATCTTTAATATGTTAGAAACTGCTGTATTTTCTAATATTATTTTATCTCTCTCACCTTCATATGTACACAAACATACACAAACATGCTCAGACACAGAATATCTCAATAGCATCATGATTTGGACATATATTGTCTCTTCCTCTCCCTTCCCTTGCTTCAGAGCCAGATGGATTACCTCATCAATCAAAGTTCCCAGAACGCCCTCCTATGGGTGTGTGTGTGTGTGTGTGTGTGTGTGTCCCACCAATGCAGTATCTCCATTCAGTAGGACAAGAGTTTGATGCCATGACTGCAGCCATTTTGTAGAAAACCCCCCAAAAAACTCAATCACTTCATCACTCCTCTCTATTTATCTACTCATTCTGAAGGACTCAAACAGGAAACTTGATCTTGCCTATGCATGAAAGCTTCTTTAACGTGTTTTAGAGAACTGCATTGTCTTAATCTTTGGGTGGCTTGATACATTATGTATCTCAGTATTACAGCAGCTATAAAGGAGAGACCAGGAGGCCCTTTTCACAGAAGTCTACTTTTAGACAAATACTGTAGAAAAACACCATGGACAGGCAAGCAGAGCAGGTCCATGTCCTATAAGGTAGATTGTTCATTTGACAAATGCAAGTAGGTTTCCATGAAGGACAAGAAAAAATAATATTACATATAGGCTGTTACGACAGTGATAAAGGTTCAGAGTTTTGCCCAAGTTGGTGTAATGGTAAATCCAGCCATATAGAGAAATTAAGATATCAAAATAAAATAAGCCATAACCAGATCTTAATAAGAGCCATGATTGGAGATAATGCCTTAAACTGTTTTCTGCAGATTTTTCCATTATCGAGAAATGTTTTGTGCTGTAATGTGCTGATTCCTGAGTTTAGAGTACATCTAATGTTTTCACTTCCATTATTGTGAGAATGGCGTGCCCACATGTCAAAAATCATGGTGTTTCCCGTTCAAAGATGTTGACCCCCTGACTGGCCTTCTGAGCCCAGTAAGTAAGCTTTAAATGTTGTACAGTCTCTATGTTTTTTTCTTCTCTGAGGGAACAATTATGGAACGGGCAATGCTGATAACACCTAAGGAATTTGAGGCATGCACAAACAGCCCTTCCCCCATCCGCTTAGCTCCATCCCCACCCCCCTACCCTCGTCCCCTTCTCTCCTTTCCTCCCACTCCATCACCACTCTTTCTTTCTGCCGTTTTACGCTCAAATCTGTTACTCAAATTGCTTCCAGCTGGAAAGTAGAGTAAATACCCAGCTCAAGAGAATCTGGGAAAAAAAGGGGGGAAAAAACCCCAGACAAAACAGAATGTCACAAAATTTCAGACCACTAGCGTTGAACAACACTGTTTTTTACCTACCAGCTTCTTTCAGAGAACCCCTGCATTAAGGTGAAGTTGTGCAGAAAGCATGTAGCAGAAAGATACCAGGGCCAGAATCATTAAGCCTCTCTCTTATCAGCAAACACACATTTTCTCTATGGGAACCTTTAATTCACACCTGGTTCTCAAACTGCCTGAGAATAATTCTTACTGTACATTTGGCATGTTTGTACCTGAACTAACCTCTGCTCATCAATGTCAACAAACCCTGATGGCATCAAGAAAAGGAAGATAGAATGACGTGCCACATTGGAAAGCACAGCTCTAAAGACTCATGGGTTCTTCCACTTGTCTTTGAAGGGGAACCCTTATAGGTGCAATGCAGAACCATTTTCAGTGTAGACCTCTTTTGAGGAAGGTCTTGAATCTATCAAAAATCTTTTATGCATTTAAGAATTGAAAATAAAACCATCCAAGCGGTGAGTGTCTCTAACCAGAGACAAAACTATGTTATTACAGTTGCTTGAGTACATTTTTGATAACATTGTACTCAGAAACTATAGCCCGCTGTGTAGCTCTTACTCATGATCATTATGATTGAAAACATTCTTTACTTCACTATAATTTGCAAGACTCACACAGTTGATAGTTGACAGTGACAGTTTTAAAAATATGCTAATAAACTTTGGTTACGTTGACCTCCAACAAAAATGTCAGGCATTTCTTGGGCCTCCACGAAGCTTTTGCTACTTTTACTTAAGTTCAGATTTTGGAACTCTGTCCTCCAAGTGAAGCTGTTCTGTCTTGCAGCATTTATTGAATTTGTATGACTTCAATTTAATTGTTGTTCTACTCTTACCTCTATGATGCATTTATGAAACTGAGGCACACAATATGTTATGAAGCTACAACATGTTATGAAGAGCAATGATGCTCATGGACACAATGGTTTGCTCCTTGCTCCGTGGCTTACTTGATGGCTGTGCTTTCACTGTTCTATTGCAACTTCTTTGCAACTGATTCTGGAGTTACGTTAGATCTTTTTTAGATCTTTTTTCTGTTTAAATATTTTTTTCCTTTTGAACTCAGAGAGCACATTTCCCTACTTACTACTATTTTTTTTGTGTTTTTTGGACTGAATTATCACACATATAACAATTTAATAATTTATAACTTGAATCATTAAATTATAAAATAACATGAATGGGATTCAAATAAACATGTCATCACGTCTTAAATCTTTCTGCAAACCTCTAGGGAAAAAAGGAGGGGAAAAGTTCATACTTTTCTATGAATAAGAACCCTCTCGCTGTTGCAAAAAAATAGTTCCCCAGTCACAGATCTTCTGAACAAAGCCATACCAACTGATTAAGACCTTTTTTGAAACGTTATTTAGTTTCTAGTGGAACCCGAGTAAAAAGGGAGCAATAGACATGGGATGTACATGGGATATTTGTATGGATCTTGTATACACCAATTTACCTGTTTTGCTGAACACAACCACTTGGAATAAGTACAGTTGTTGCTGAGTGCTTCAGAAACTGTAAACACTTGAAACCTCAAAAAACAGGGTGTGTTTCCTTTTGTGTTAGAGGGGAGGTTGGGAGAAACATTTTCCCGGGATCTCCCCACTCACTATGTGGATAATTATATTTATTGTTTTGTGCCAACCACCCCCCCCCCATCTTCCTCACCCTGTCCAACCCCAAACCTCCCCTTTCACACTCTCCTTCCAACACATTCCAACCCCAGGGAATGCCAGTGACTGTCCGTGTGTGTGTGTGTGTGTGTGTGTGTGTGTGTGTGTGGTCTGTTCAGCAGAGGTTCACTTTGATCTGGGTGAGTAACTAACACTCTCACTTTAGGCATGCACATCCATCTGTCTGT
>CABFOQ010031243.1:21219-39986 GCA_900660455.1 Gephyroberyx darwinii
CTGTGCTGTCTAAAGCACATAATATCACTGTTCCTGTATGTACTAATATCAGGGTTGGAAAAGGTTCCCCACTCCAACAGAGCTGCTGTTGCATTGATCACGTTACTTACAAATCTACTTAAGTAAAAAAAAAAAAGTAGCTTATTCAAAATGTACCCAGTGTAAAAACATGATTGGAGGACAGATTGCTCAGATGACTGTTTTTTATAGACTATGTTGAGTATTTGGAAAGTATGATTTTGAAATGATCATTATTTGATTTATTAAACTGATTGATGTTAAACTAACAACAAGGCCAGTGAACTAGCTAGACAAAAGTTAACCATCGTGCTATCATCATAAATTTGAGCATTTAATGCCGCAATTAGTTAATGTTTCCTCCACATGCTTGTACAGGTTTGATACAATGCAGATGCATTTTATCACTGGCTAGTTTCTGATGCAATGCTTATGGAGAGCATACACAATCTGTAATTGGTAGTGGGTTTATCATGTAGTTAAGTACAATACTTCAGTCAGGTCGTACATAAGTAAAAGTGAAAATTCTGATTTCAAAAAATACTCAACTACACAGAAACTTGCTTAACAGTAACGAGGATAAATGTAACTTGCTACTTGATTAATATGTGCCGCCCTTCCCATACAACATCCTATTCAAAATGGGATCTTTTCCTTTTCCCTCTATTTGCCCGTTTCTTTACATTCAAACACACTTTGCTAATGCAGTCTTTCTCCTCTCTGTCACCAATTCTGACCTTGAACCCCAAACTGGCAGTCTCAATGACCCAACCCCCAATTCTGTTCCTCCCCCTCACACACACATGAACTCCCTGAACCCTTCACTGCCATTCATATCCACTTTCCTCCATACACAGACTCCCCTTCCTCCCACCAATAGCCGTCTTTGATGATAGATGTTGTGTGTGTGTGGCGGGGTTATTGTTGTGCAGGCTAGGGGTGGTATTTCCTCACCATGTGCTGTTGTTCATATACAGGCTGCATATGGACAATAGTTTTAGCTGTTTTTGTGCCAAAGGTGCCAGTTATGATTGGCTCTCAACTTTCAGTGCAGAACTGCACCAGACCTCAGCATTACATTACATCACCTTTGACCTGTTTTCCAAAACAATTGAGTGCCGGTTCCCTCCTCTGCTGAGGTTGCAACAAACTAACTAAAAAACTAAAATGAGCCAATGTAACATTTATTCCATCCCTACTACACACAAACAAGCAATCCACTGACTTACACACACTCACAAATACAGTGCTTAGTATGGATTCACTGAGCACTTGGGATGGAGGGGGCTGGGTTACTTAGCAACCAGCCTGTTGATGTCCAAACAATGTTAGTGTCGTCAAAGCGACTAGTTGTGCCAGACCACGGTTCCGCTGAGTGCAACAATGTCACTTGTGTGTTTCTAACTGCAGACGTAGGAACAGCCTGCAGACAGGCTGAACTCAGTGAAACAGATACTAACACGAAACACGGCAGCCCTAACTCACAGTAATAGTGCCGACAGTGTTGTATTTTACATTATATTTTACGTACTACAGTGTGTGAGGCATATCGGAGTAGAGTATGCAATGTGCACACTTAGCAATGTGGTCTACCTGTTCATTAAGGAGAAGGATCTGCTGCCCAGCAGGGGGGGACAGGGACATAGAGAATAACTCTGCAATTGGTTTAAGATACAATGACTAAAATGATACTACTCGAAACATTCTATGTTGTTTTTTTAACTTGTTATACCGTAAAAATATAGATTACATTTCATTTAACTAAATACAGATGACAGATATTGATGTTTTCCCCTTGAGGTTTTACATTTTCCCCCCAGTAGATGGAATGACGGGCTGAATCATTTTTTTCACCTCATAAAGTGTTTGATTGCATGTGTTTTCCAGCATGTTATACACACGTTGGAAACTTCAGCTTTGAGGCTTGGGGAGGTTGTAATGGCCCCCAGGCAGCTAGCTTGCTAAATTCCAAGGGAGAATCAGTTCTGACCACTAGGCATGGACGAATGTGACGTGTTCATCCCCCCTCAGCACATTCTTTGCTCCTGCAAAAGTCGTGTTTGGTGTCACCTCTGTGCTTGTGGCATGTACGTGCGTCTTTGTGTGCATGCTAGAAAAAACATTATTCAGAATTTTTTTTCTTCTTAATAATAAACTCATATGCTATCTTTGGGAAACTATCTATGGCACGGGAACCAAGAGGTGCCTAAGTGCTTGTATGTTCCAAATTAAATATTGACTAACCTGAGTTAGTCAGTGAGAGTAGCGTAAGTGCTTCATCGTGTAACTAATACCCATTATTATGAATGCCAGTATATTTTAGGAACCAGATTTCAACTGCCACTTGTGTTGGCACACATCTCCCAGCCAATCTCCGGGAACAGGAGTAAGTGAAAAGGCATTTAAAAGTAGACGCAGATAAGAAACCAGAATCACTGACAAAGAAGCCATGGATAAGATGTGAAAAGTAACCCTTAGGATAACACTGGTACATACTCAAATGTTCAGGTTCAGTATCCAGTGTGGGAGCGTAGTGTGTAATGCTCCTCATCTGTGACTTAAGAGGAAAACTACAGGACAATTGCTGTGGGCACCAGAGGCACTCAACCTACTGTAGACCCATGACAAGTCCTCGCCACTGGCTGGGATTAAAGGATCTGCTTATGTTATTGAGTTCCCGCCTCAGATATTTGTTTCAGCCCATTTGCAAGACAGTATCTTGATAGTGGATTGTGCTTACTTGATGGCTCCCAATGGCTCCCATTTCTATAGCGCATTTAATACACCGAATCTTAACTTTATGTCTGAATGGATATATCATCTGTGGTGCACTGGATGGTTGCTCACATCATGCTTATGGAAGGAATGTCTTGTATGAGAAGGGAGCAGGACATCATCTTATTTTCATGGCACAGAGCAGCCCAAACGATGCTTATGAACATGAACATCTCTCTCCAAAAACTAGGAACCAGAGACCCTAATCTGTGATGTCATACCCATGTACAGCCTGGAGCTGCTCCATGTGCAATAAATAGCAGACGGACTTTATTTGTACAAACTTCTACATTGAAATAAGCTGTTTATCACAGTAGTGCTATCGTTCCCAACCAGAAAGTATAATAACTTAATAATGATCATTTGTATAGCACATTTATTAGCAATCAGTACAAACACAAAACACAGAAACAAGTTTACACAAACAAAGAAGAAGACAGAGGCAAAAACAAAGACGGGATACAGACCCTAGTTAGGTTAGGTGGTGGGGGAGGGGTGGTACCCTTAACGTAAACCCTTATCGCCCCCCAAAAAACACCCTGGATGCTCTCGTAGTCAGCTTTCTATTTTCTATTTCCAAACTTTTTCAAGTCAAGGACCCCCAGATGGATAGACGTTTTACGTATTTGAGAAGATGCTTATTGTAGGTGGGGAGGGTGAAATCTCCAGATCAATACAGCCATTCTAACACGTTATCCTCTAGTGAATTAAATAACAGTGAATTTGAACTAATCCTCATTTCGCTGGGGGGGCCTCCTGGAACCCCTGGGGGTCCCACGAGCCAGCACTGGGCCCCCCTGTCCTGCTGCTCATGATATGCTACAGCAGCACCACTAGCAGACAACCAGCGGGACTCCAAGCCCAACTTCCCGAGCTTCTGACGTCAGCTGGCAGCCTGGGCTGTGCTCGCCGCTCCGGACATAGCGCCGAGAAAAATGCTGCTCTCCGTACCGCCAAGGGCAGGAATCAACCCATACAACGGCTATAACAGCAGAAACAACAAAAAGGTAAAAAGCCTCTCTGGATTTTCCTAATTTTCGTCTCGTTCACCCCGCGGGGCAACGCGCCCCGTGTCCGTCGCGACAAAAAAAGGCTTGTGACAGCGAGCTGCAGTGTCCTTGAAAAGCGAAACGCACTGAATTAACTTAAGACTTCGTGGAGAAAATTACCGCTCGGGTATACTGCAGCGGCACCACGGTATGTCTAATGTGGGGGAAATATTGATACCGCTCGGTCCTGTCAGCTAGACGCCCGGTGTTTTATTTTGTAGTATTGGTGTAGGACTACTACAGTAAGGGATGTCGATATTGCTCTGCTCACTCATTAGAAAAAGTCAATGGTGGAGAGCAACTTTTATGGGCAACTGTACCGTGTTGGGATAGCGCGTCTGTGCGTGAATGTGTTGTGGAGGTGAGGGTCGGGTAACGACAGGGACAAGGGGAACTGTTACTCTTGGCAAAGGGATTCAACCTCTGCCTCGGTGATCTATGGACGCTGATAAAGAGAGTAAAATCAGGTCTTCATTGTCTACGCTGCCGCCTAAGTTTGCAAAGTTTTTTTTTCCTCTTTTCCCCATCTGAAAGCAGAATATGCCCCACCCCTCGAAAAATCCCACCAGACCATGACTACATTCCCCAAATTATGAATCGCACTCCAATGGTTACATTCGCTGTTAACGTCGCCAATCTGAAGAAGGTAGATATAAAGACTGCGAGGAAAATACTGCTGGTTTCTTTGCCGTGTGGAAATCCACAAATGCGATGTTATATAACGCTAGAAAAACAAACTGCTTTAAATGTAGACACATCTAAAAGTTCGCACTTGAATTATTCCGGTTATTGATGTACGATTTCATTTTTCTAACGTGTTGTATTCATTAAAATCCTTCTTTCCCAGTAGCACATTTTCATTTGGTCAGAAAGAAATGCCATATTTAATGTGTACTGTAATGGCAGGCCCTGTTAGCAGTGATGCTGAATGCATTTTGATCATGTAGACTAAATGGTTATATCTATTGTGTTTCATATCAGATGCATTCACAAATAGCTGTTCCTTTCCTTCCACTCTGCATGCTATTCATCCACTGCACTGTTTTGAGCTTTGAAATATAAATGGCATTTGGATGTATGCTGACATCCTGCCTTTATTTATCCTCCCCATTGGCCATGGGTGTTCACCTTAATCACCTTAATCTACTAGGACCTGATGTCATTAGTAGCCTCTCTCTCTCTCACACACATACACACACTGCAATTTTAACACATAGGGACCTTTCATGTCATTTTTACACAATATCTATTTTTATTCAACCATTACTCCAGTTATTACTAGGTTGTACCTCATTTTGTCACCACGAGGAGCTGTAATAATTCATAATTTCTTATCAAAGCAAACAGTTTTTAGCTCATCAAGAACCAAATAAAAAATATATTTAAAAAGCCCTGTAGGTTTCAGCAGTTGCATTTACGCTCTTTTGAGTTGACGGGGGTGTCCTGGTGGTTCAGTAGTCTAAGGTGCATACCACATAACAGTGATGTCCTGGGATTGAATCCGGCCCGGGACCTATGCCGTTGTCATCCCTCTCTCACCCAATCTTTCCTGTCTCTCTCTACTATCAAATGAAGGCAAAACGATATAAAGGTATAATGTGACCCATTTCTATCGTAGACCTTGGTTCATTGTTTCCTGATATAATGCATTCTTTTCTGTTTTGACAATGTATTTCTGATTAATGATCTATCTGAGTTATCCTCAAATGCCCCATTTCACATGACACCACAAGCGCATAACAGCTCTCGTTAGTATTAATGCCACACAAGCTCTAAGCTAGGGGCCACTGAGTTGGTGGACTTGATGGACCTTTGATGGGCAACAATTTTTCGCTTCTCTGTGTTACAATGTTTCTAATATGATAAAGAGTATCTACTGACTTCTGGTGTCACCGGATCGTTCACATATTTCTGACAACATTGATCCTGCCCTGGCTGACACCTAGGAGAAGTAGCGCTGCTGTTCTCAGGGTGCTCACTAATTCTTGGCCCACTAAGTTGGTGTTTGACATTTCATTTATAGACGGGAGCATCTGTGTCTTTTTATCACTTATTTTAATTTATCTTCGTAGCACTTTAATAAACTTTAATAGGATAGCAGCTACACTTCTTTCTGACATGATCATTCTGTAGTCACAGAAATATTGTCAGGGCGCTGTGGCCCCGGTCGTTGTGTTTCTTGCTGTTGGATGCTTATAAAGTAGTGTAATAGGAGCTTATACTGATCTACTCATTGTAAGTCACTCCAGATGAGTGTCAGCTAAATGCCTAAAATGTAAATGTGTCTCAGAAGAAGTCAGTTCTGAGAAACTGTTCTATTTATTCTTGATGTCTATTTATTTGTGACATTTTATAATACATATGTAGTGGATTTACTTGGTCCTAGGATTAAACTCAGAAATACTCACGAAAGTAAACCACAGAACTCCAGGATCCTGATGATAACATGGCATCTAAGCAAGGCTGTGATTAATAAAAATATGAATGATGTAAAACTGAAAAGCAAGCCATGAAAAAGGAAGAAAATAGGAGGGAAACACTTTTTCCTCATCCTGTTGTTTTGGTGGTCCCAAGCTCGTCTATTTTGTGGAGCTAGAGTTCACAGAGAGGTCAAGTTCCTGTGTTGAGATTCCTAACATTTCCCCCTCCTCTCCTCCTCCTCTCTTGCCGACTTTCTGCCTTACCTGAGCCGCATGAGTACATAAAACAAAAGAATGAACACAAAATCAACATGCTGAGGGGTGAGAAAAGAGGCATTTCTGAGTGCACGGTGATTGCTGAGCCAGATGACTAAAGGAGTTTGGTTTCTGTGGTGCCTAAAGCCGTCTACTTCTCCCAGCACCTCATTTCCTCCCTCAAATAAATAGAATTAATGTTCTCAAATCAGATTTGGTTGGGTTCTGTGTAACGCTTCCTGGATAGAAAAACAACAGGAGGTGGCTTGTTGTTCCTTACCTTGGAAAGGTATCATATGTCTCACTCATGCCTTCATAGAAGGCTTGCCGGCTTGTTTTTGCATTTGTCAATCACAGTTTTGTTTCCCTCCTGTCAGGGGCAATTTTTAGTGTCGTTCTTATGAAATGTCAGATTCCTGTTGTGATTTGAAGACTTAGATACCTAAACGTATCCATAGATCAAGTTCTATTTTTCTACAAATTCTAATAAGGATAGGTGGAGCACAAGGTAACAACCCTAACAGATGTGTTGCCGGAGGGAGGGAAAGTATTCCATTCACCATATGGCGTATTTCATGCTTCTCCTTTAAATGAACATTTTCTTACTTTCACTTTCAACTCCAAGCTTGGAGATGTCACCAGTGTTTCGTAAATCTTGCTTTATGTGAACCAAATCTATGCTCTCATTTTGAGCCTACTTTTACTTTCACGCCATTCTCTTTGATGCTTAGAGGTTGAAGTGAAACATTCTTTACTGCGATGATGTGCGATGATGTGTACTTTGGGGATGTAGATGGTACCTAACTCCATTACCAATGCATATGAAACCAGTAAGAACACACTCACAGGTATTAGTGCTATAACTTTTGCACATTTTAAACTGGGGGAAAATACATCTCTACTTGATTTGTCCTGAATAAAATACTCACGTTTCTCTATGTGTTAGATGTATTACGTCCATTTTACAGTATTTTGAGCAAGATTCTACTAACTTAGATGTTTTTAAATGCAGAATATAGCTTATATATATATATATATTCCATTGAATTGATATTGACATATTTCAATGGCAATTTAATTCACTGAGCTCTTGATATAAAGACAGTAAATTACATGATAGCAAAACATTTCTTTTATATCTATTTTGAAGCTTTACATGGTATGTTTGCCTTTACATTATTTGTAACAGCCACACAATGTAATTGTTTGTTGGCTGGCCAAAAAAGTAAATAAATTGTCATATATGAAATACCTGTGAGATACCATAATTAAGTTCATACATTTTGCTCTGCCTCATTTTTCCAGTGATCTCAAAACATAAATGTGAATTAATGATTAAATGTGTGGATGAAGGTTTCTTTCCTACATCTGTCCCTACATGAACACTGACAATGTTCAACTTCAGATTAGAGTTCAGTCACGATAAGTCAAGTTTATTTATGTAGCCCTTCATCACAAAACATGTCTCAAAGGGCTTTCCAGAGATGAGCCTACCTAGATCTAGCTAGTCAACGATAAAACACAAAACAAGACAAATTTAGAACACAGGAAACAGGCAGAACAAAAAACAAAAAATAGCATGTTGAGACAGAGTAGAGACACTTGGTCAAAGAGTAAATTAAACATTTTGTGCTATGTTGGGAAAAGGAAGCAGAATTAGAGAACAGAGGAGGAACCTCGGGACTTCTGGATCAAAACAACTTGGCACTACAATTTCTTATGTAAGTCCTTTGCCATGATGATTTGATGTTAAAAGGGAGAGTTGAAGTTGGATAATTACTTGCATATCATGTCAGTTTGTCCATCAGCTAGCTCGATTTGGCACACTTGTGTTTTTTATGCTATATCAAATAGTACCACCAAAATCCAGTAGTAACCAGAAACCTTTTTAATAGCCCCAGAAAGTAAATAAAAGGCACAATATTAGCGTTTGGGTTGGTCTAGTAGTCTGTAGAATTTGGCAGAACCATTGCAGATTTAAATTGGGAACGCAATGGCAGATTTGTATTATTGTAACAAATTTGGTGATCCAATTTCTGGACTCCTGCAGTGTTCAAGATAGATTTACAGAGAAGAAAGTGTGTAAGTAACAGACATGTTGATGCTAATAATAAGTGATTTAATAATTCATAGTGATACATATGCTTGTGATACATATGCTTTTTGAATGGCCAAGCTTGGACCCGGATGGCCAGTGGCTACTACAGCCAAAGTGTACTTACATGCCTAGTTTATAAACATCCATCCATCCATCCATCCATCCATCCATTTTCTATCTGATAATCCAGGTCAGGGTCGTGGTGGCAATAGGCCAGTTAGGAGATGTAGTCCCTCCAGCTTGTCCTGGGTCTTCTTGGATCGTTGAGCTCCTCACCCTAAGAGTGAGGCCAGCCACCCTGTGGAGAAACCTCATCTTGGCCACTTGTATCCGTGATCTCATTCTTTCGGTCACTACCCAGAGCTCACGGCCATAGGTGAGGGTTGGGACGAAGATGGACCGGTGAATCCGAACTGTGTCACACTCTGCAAACCGATCCAGTGGTCATCGGAGATCCCGGTCCGATGAAGCCAGAAGGACAACATCATCTGCAAACAGCAGAGATGCCATTCCACTTTAGTTGTGCCTTGATGTCCTATCCATGAATATCACTAACAGGAGAGGGGGTGTCCGATGCCCACCTTGAACGAGCTTGACATAATGCTATGGATGTGAACACAGCTCTCACTCCGGGTGTATAGGGACATAATGGCCTGCAGTAGCAAACCTGGCACCCCATATTCCCACAGCACCTCCCACAGAATACCTTGGGGAACACAGTCATCAGCCTTTTCCAAATCCACAAAACACATGTAGACAGGATAAGCAAATTCCCATGGCCCCTCTGCGAGAGGGTAAAAAAGCTGGTCCACTGTTCCGCGACCAGGACGGAATCCACGTTGTTCCTCCTGAATCTTAGCTTTGACAAGTTTGTCTCTCCACTGTTGCAAAATTGACCAATATTTGGAGTTAGTATGTGAAAATGGCACAGAGATTATGTCATTGGTGAGTACCATTAAGATATCACTGCTATATATAAAAACGTGGTTGCCTGTCATGGGTGAGACTGCTGTTCTTGATAACCGAAAAACCTTTGGAGAAGCAGTGTTTTTCTCCAGTAACCGGATAGTATATGTAAAGTATATACAGAATTGACATACATTGACATACTGACACAAGAAAATGCTTGTTTTTTTAGACCGACTACACATCATAATTTTCTATAATTTCCAAAGTGACCATTTCCTGTTTTCCTTATCGGGCCCTCCTTAGGTCTATATGTAGAAATTTGGCTGGGTCTTCCATTTGTTGTGTAAATGATAATACTAGTTGAGATGTATTTTAAACTATTAGAATGGATGATGCTGACGCAAAAACCACAAAGAGTAAAACATCATCCTCGGGGCCTCAAGGCTAACATTCCACTCTGCCAAATATTAAAGAAACAAGTATTACTTCATATACTTCATTTTGCATTCAAACTTGAAACTTTTATTTTACCAGCAATATCTCCGTTTCCCTGGTAACACCCTGGGACGGTCTGATTTAACTGGAACACATTACTTCTAGTTCATAGTTAACATGAAATTGAATGGAAACATTACTATTCAAACAAATAGGACAAAAATATTATTTTCAGTCCCAATCGGCTAAATTTCATGAGCATTCCCAAACAGAATAAATACTGCACATATAAAAGTGGAAATAATAATTGATGCTGCTCTATCTTGTAGACTTTCATGCTCAGATTTGGTTAATGCATTCAGTTAGAACAGTGATCAAACAGTTGCAGTCAGGTGAGATGTCAGGCTATACAAAATTAATGGACACTCTCCAGCCAATCTGAATTATGTATCCCTCCAGGCCATGATATAAGGTCTTGATAGCTAGCCTTTGTCACATTGTCTCTTTTGTATGCTGCAGATAATGGCCTGGTGTAAAAGACAGTGAAAAGACTGAAGGTCTAGTCTTTCAAGTCATGTAAAGAGACATATATGCTTACCTATACCTACATATGAAGTAAGAACTCCACAACAGGAAATACATTACATGCCTCTGATAATTACTGTCTACTGGGCCGCTGTTACATTTGTGCATTAAATAAGCTGTACTGCCTTGGTGACTTGATCCTGGCTGAACTTGGCCTGTGCAGTCACCTTTGTTCTTCTGGCCGTGCTCCAGGTGTATGTTTATCTACCTCCTGTTATTGTTTAATGTGTCAGATGTTTTAGAGTGGTCCCTAACTTCAATGCTAACCGCATGAAGCAGCCAAGGTGAATAGGTACAGGTAGAGAAAGACGTGGAGAAAGCACAGCTGTCTGAAATTTGAAGCCAAGTACCGCAGTGATGCCAGACACTCAGTGCCTCACATTTTGTTAGATCTCTAGCTCTGCTGTGGGCCAATGTTTACAGGTATCTGTTTCCAAGCTCCTGAGTTCCTGCTACCCGACCCTACTTAAAGGGCATGCATTTGTTTGCATTTGCACTGTGCGTATGCGTCACCTTGTACTCTCTATCCTTGAATTTTCTTGTGAACGAGTTAGGGAGACAGAAAATTTTATCAAGAGAGGGAAGATTATTCAGTGCATAGCCTGTGAAAGGACAGAAATACAAAAGGTGCGACAAAAGGAAGAGAGAGCGAGAGAAGGGGAGGAGGATTCACGGACGAGTCTGGACGTGATTCTGGTGTCCCTGTCACCTGGTAGGAATGCAGAGCTCCTCATTCAAATGACAGTGTGATAAGATCAGGAGCAGACACAAAGAGGATTTCCTGTCTGCCGCCACACTTAAACCAACCGCCACACCACCCACACAATGCTCACCTAACCCGCAGCTAATGTGAACAGATTCTACCCAACTTACTATAAGATTGGTTGGTCTCCAGAGAACAATTCACAGGCAGCTTTAAATAAACTCTGACAGTCTGGTTGAGACTTGTGTTTTAAGAAAAGATGAGTGACGTCCGGTATTTGGCGAAGTGTGCTACGACAGACACACTAGTAATTAGACTGTGAATAATTTGAATTCTTGTCCACATGCTTGTTATTAGCACATCCAATATAAAAGAAATTGATTTGTTTTCAAAATCAAATGGCTCCTCAGAAATATTCATTTGTGATTCAGAGGGAGAGAAGATTCAAATAATGAATTTTTGCATCGTAAGACTTATTCTTCGCGTTGGTCCTGAGGCATAGCTGGTGCAAAGAGATAGCTCCCTTCAGCAGAGTAATTCTAAACAAGCTCTCACTCACCCAGACTATAAATCTGTATACTAACATGTCAGTCGGTCAGCTGGTCAGACAGTCATGGCTCTTTCCTGCCTGAGGAGAAGACAAGCACTCGGGGAGGCAGCAGGCAGCCAGGATACAGGAAGGCAGGCGTACCCCCAACGGACAGGAAATCCATGGAATTCTACAGGTCAAACTGGGGTCAACTTGAGAAGCCCTACAGGAAGAGGGAGATAAAAATCAGAGATGGAGTGAGACAGACAGACCAGGAGATAGGAAACCAATAAGAAGGTTGGGAATCTAAACAGAGGAAGGACTTGTGCAAAGTGGTACAATAGTGTTAGGATTACCTCCTCCGAGTCAAGAACAGGATGGCCAGTAACGCCATGTCCACAGGGGAGGACGTATGGACATTAGTTATTGTTGAGAGGTCAATTGAGTGACAGTGAGTGCATATATGCATCGTATGCAGTATCATGTAGGGTACATGCAGGGATTGACCCTATTACCATTGTCTTAAATCAACAAGAAGGGAGGTTAAGGCCTATCCAACAATATCACTTTATTGTTGGATAGGCCTTAACCAGAAAACATGTAACTCATATACCCCTGAAGTCATCAGCAGGGATGGACTATAACTACTGTGAATGTTTGAGTACAGTTTTAAAGCATTTGAACTTGATTTGATAAGTTTACACTTATACTCCACCATACTCAAAGCAAATATCCTATTGAGACCCCACTCTATTTATCATGACAAAATGTCATCGGTTCATAATATTATTCAATTTGAGAGAATCTAACTTTAAGAGAAAGGAATTGTTGTGAGCCTAATCTGGACCACCTATCCTACTATTCTACTATTTTACCAGAGAATTTTTGCTTTACTTAAGCAATTTCCATACACACTTTCCATCCATACTTCTATTATTGGTTAATGGTTGCTTTCAAGTTTCTGTAATTAGTGACTGATTAACCCAATATATTTTCTTAGATCCTCACAAAACTTGATCCTTTCAAAGAAAGTACAAGAGGTTTCATATTTCATGTCACTGTTTCCAAGTCACAGATCATATTTTTGGACTGAATGTTTTGCTGAGCATTGTCCACGATCTTGTACAGATGTTCTAGTAGCACAAAGGTGTGTGATTTAAAGGGTATTGTTTTTCTCCTTATCTTGTTCTTATTCTACTCCTCCTACTCTCTCCTCGACTGTTAAGTGCCTTGGGTACCTTGAAAGGCGCTCTAAAAATGAAAGCTATTATTATTATTATTATTGCAATGATGCACTCCTCATACAGTCTAACACTCAGCTGGGACTTGGAGTGTGTGAACAAGATCAACTAGGTCTCTGCCATCCTTTCTCTCATCCACAAACACCTCTTGTGTGTTTTACTTACTTAGTGAGCAGGATGTGCCTCCATCATCTAACATGAGCAAACACATACAGTCTTTTCAGGTCAGGTCAGTAGTAGAAGAAGAGGGGATTATGCTTGGAGAAACAAGTCTGTTGTTCAAGGGGCTGGAGGGGTCAGGGCTCTGTCTTGAGGACACAGTGAGGGACACTACACCTTATGGATTGTGTCTAATTAGGAGGATTGGTTGATGTTCCAGGCTGGTCCTAGTGTGGCTCCCTGCTGGGCTGTTTCTAAACACCACCAGTGTGATCAGTGACCCGTTCTCACCTCCAGAAATTAACCCATTGTCCTCCTGTCGCCTCCATCCACTGGTCTGTCAAATGAGATGCTCCAGCCTCACGGCATCCCTACAGGAGGACTGGGAAATGGGGCTCTAAAAGAAAACCTCCATTTGTACAATGACGGAACATGTAGGTTAGATTGTAAAGCTGATTGGAAACATTTGGCTGTTCAATGAATCTGATAAAAGGAATTGTCTCTTAATGCAAACACACAAGATTTGCCAAGATTTGCTATTGCCACAGCTCAGCCTATTCTGCACAGAAGTGGTGTTGTTTATTGTCTCAGTCTCCGCCAGGCCTATTCCTTGAAAGAGACTTTATTAATTCTTAATGAAACCACGCTCACCCCTATAAAATATATTAGTGTCAACAATTATGAAATCTCTTTTTGGAGCCACAATCCCCTAGTAAAATGATGATGCACTGCTTGTTGCGCAATAGCTTTTCATATTCTTAGTGGGGAGTCACTGACTAGCTGCCTGCTATAGTTTACCATAGTTTACTATAGTAAACAAAATTGTGTACAGCACTGCATACATCAGGTCATTACAGGTGGCCGTAACATGTTAGAGGATGTATGTAATGTAATGGATTCCTGGTGTGTTCATCTCTCTGAATTCCCCTAGTTCTCCTTTGCTTTGATGTATGGACCTTGGACCTAAAGTGGACTGAGCTGAACCCATGTTTTTGCATCTGCTTTTCAGGCCCAGTGTGCATGCTTGCAGTTGATTTTGTGTTTAATTCAGACAGGCAAGTGATAGAGAAATGTCTGACAGGCAGAGTTGAACCTAGGGCTTAAGCCAAATTCAGGGCAGAAAGAAGTATGATGGAACAGATGGCAGTGATTTGTTTAGAAATACCTGCTTTTGACAATAGGGGTGGTATGAGAGAAAGAGTTACAGAAAAACTGAGATGCATTGACATCTAGGCTATTATTAAATTCTGCACCATCAGAGTAACTAAATGTTGGGCAGTGTTGTTTGGTTTTGATATGCACCACAAAGGATTTTTGTAGTTAAAAAAAGAAGTTACCCAATATGGAGAAAGCATAAGAGGCCCATTTTCCCTATATGGAGTCGTCAGGCAGGAGGCCCCACATTCCCCTCAGAAAGCAGAATTGGTGAGTGTTGACATGAGGGCTGTATGATATCATTTTACGCTGCTCCCACATAATCGTCTGTCTCATGCAAGACTTTTTTCCAACTCTCATCAATAGAACACTGCTTTGAGTTTTTGTCACTTTGAGCAGCAGTTAAAGTTTACTGACAATTATTTTTGAGAACATAAAGTACCGGATTGTGAATGTTTCAAACAGTTGAGACAACAGAGCATTTCACACGGCCCTTGTTTTGTCAATGACTTCCATGGTTTAACCTATGGCAAGGAAGGCATTGACAGTGGCCCACTGTACGCTAATTCTCATGTCTCTTTCTTATTGCAGCAGGCCTATGTGTCCTCCGGCCACCAGATGGCGCCCCCTAGTCCCAACACTAACAGTAGCAGCAACAGCAGTGGTGGGGGAGGGGAACAGCTGAGTAAAACCAATCTGTACATCCGTGGCCTCCATCCTGGGACCACAGACCAAGACCTGGTCAAGCTCTGCCAACCGTGAGTTATTTTCAGATATTTTCTTTTAAGCAGAGTGGACAGACAATCCTCATTAAGGGTTTTGTATTGTATTGTGAAGTGAGACTGGAAAGTGGATTAAGAAGGAAATGACATCACATCAACCAGGAATTCAAACCCAGTAGTGCCACTTTTCCGATATGTTCATTAGCTGATTGAGCCTCCAGGATTCCGCCTCATCACTTTCAATTACAATGAAAAGATGAAAAGAGACCTTTTGTTCTGGTCGAAGTCAAATAATGTCTGCTATAGTGCTATACGATTAATCACAGAGCAAACACCCAATGATGATGAAACAACACTCTATGTTGTTATATAGGCCTCAGTATTACTAAGTAAAAAAGTTTTTAAAAAAAAGAAAAAGTAAAAAAAATACATTACCCAAGACATTTGTCTAAGCTTTCAATGGTAGATTTTTTGTCTTTTGTCAAAAACAGCTTATATGGTACAGCACAACTCCATAGCTCACCTGCAAAAAGTCATAACTCAAACAAAACATTTATCTCATGCTTCAAAACAAAGTTATTGTCTCATATGAAAAGTCAATGCCCTCAAAATGAAAAGTTCCTTTGGCATTGTGTAAACAACGGTGGTCAAAATGTTTAGATGTTTTGTCAGTATGGCAGTGGACCCTGGAAATGTTCATCCACATTTCAGTCTTGTCCTATTTTTGCATTACTACTGAACTACTAGAATGTTATTTTTGTCTAGCTAACTGAATGCTATTGTGTATCAAACTGAATACTATTCAGATGCTGATTTCCACAGTACAAGGTTTTACATTACACAATGTTACATTGTTATCATACAGTTACAGCAAAGTGAAAATGTTCTGTGTTCTTCTCTGCAACTTCAATAATTATATACAGGCCATAATGAAGGAAAACCCATAACACTGTACAATAGGTGTAGTGCACACCACTGCTTGACCTGTACATACTGGTGCCGCAGCTCCTTCACTATACAGTTTCTCTCAAATGGTACCTTGTAGAGTTGTTTCATGGTCATCTGATGTCTTTTCAACACTCTAGCTATTGTAGAGATGCTGACAGTTGATATTTTGAAAGACACCATTGTCCTGTGCTGTACTGTATGCCTCATGTATTTCTTACAGCATGAGATTCAGACATGCATTGACTTTTATTGACTTTATGTAATTCTACTGTATTGCTATAACTGGAATACTGTAACATGAGTAATTCCTGTACTGACTGAGTACATTCCTGTTTTCCCTGCTGAATGTTTGGATAATTGAAGACACTGTAGCACGGTTTACATTAAGCTGCACTCGGTGACCAGCCTCTGCCATTGTAAGGCCATGGTTAATGACATGGTCCACAATTGTGGCCCATATTTCATCTGGGACAGCTCTATGTCTTTGTACTCTTCTGCCTCTTGTTGTCTTCCCCTCACTACACCACCACAGATCCTTTCTCCTCTTCCTCTTCCTCGAGCAGGCAGTTTCCCCTCTTCATTATTTACCTGGCCAGGTTCCTCCATGTTCAGAAATTGTAGTGATTCTGTTGTGGTCAAGTTCTCTAAATATGTTTGACAGTATCCAACCTTCATTAGTGAAGTTCAAGTTTCACCTGACAGGCAGTTTACCAATTTAGCGGACGTTACAAAAAATCCATATTACTGTAATGATGTTCATGTTGCCTGACAGATTTTGACAATTGAATGGACTATTGTGCATGTGATGACTTACAGAATGGAATAATTCATACAACTATTCAACTGAGAAGCAACATCAGTTTTGATCAGTGAGATATATTCAATTGGTAATTGTGCAAATTGTAGACAATTGCATAGATGTGCTAAAACATTTGCAGTTAGTTTAAAAGAATGAGAAATACAAATCTGTTGTGAACAAGTGCCCAGTGGTTTGGAGGTTTGCACATGTTGCTTTGAACATATTCATTATCATTTGAGAACTGTGCCAAAGCAATTGAGAAAAACTGTAACAGTGCCTCAAATCACACATGCTCCTACGGGGCTTTTGTTGTAGTACCTGGGTTCACAGTTGTTTGTGCTACAACACACATCCAAAGTGTGAAGTATAATGGCTTAAAAGTCATTAGTTTGTGTCAGCGCTGTCACAGTTTGGCTGTATAGCTTTGATTGAATTGGAAGGGCGTGGGTATTGGCCTCACTGTTAGCTATTATTTCTACCTCTATGTAGAATGTAGAAGGAGTATGAAAATATGTACAGAAAATGAAATTATCTTACTTTTGGGCAAGTAATAGTAGCCAAACATACAATGACATACTGGTCAGTATACCAGTGAATTGATATAGATGTTATATTGTAAATTGTTTTTATGGTTTAGGGTTAGAAAAACTGAAAATAAAATAGCTTGTTGAGATATTAGGATGCTTTTTGAGGAAATTTTACATAATGGTGTTTTCTAGGCTCTTTGAAATAACAAAATTGGTCTAAAAATACCCAAATGAATTAAATTTGATGCAATCTAGTCTTATTGTGCTCCAAAAATTGATAATTGATAATTACATTTTTACCATTAAATCATATTCATCCAGTTTCCCATTGAAAGTGGGTTATCTCATGGTCACATAGAACCTTATAGAACCAACATCAAGGTTCTATCTCTGTCTGGTCCCTCTTCATTTAAAAAAAATCCCATTTCTAATCATCCTAGGAGTTTGATATTCTGCTGTCAGAGTACCACGAGATTTCACAACTAAACAGTGTTGCCCACTGGGATGTCAAATCTTTGATGCTCACAGTCTCAGAACTTTACAGTCCCAAGCTCACGAGTTGATGATGCTGAGACGGAGAAAGTGTTGTTGTTGTTCAGAGTTTTAATGGGAATCTGTGAGTAAACACGACTAGGTTGATTGAATCTGTCATGAAATTCAGAGGAATACAAGAGGTCATCACAGAAAGGGTAGAGCCTCAAAGGGAATTAGAGGGAAGAGGGAAGTAATGTGAGAGTAAGTGAAAAGAAAAAGAGGGAGGTAAAGGAGAGAAGGGGCCAGAGAGGGGTGAGTTGCCTCTCCATGTCCTGATGTAACCTCTTACTCTTGCGAGGCTGGATTGGCTCAGCTGCAGCTAACCAGGCCTTACACACCCCTTGACAAACAACCCAGTCCCTACAGTATGTAAGCTTTACACACACACGTCACACACACAGTAATGAAACCGCCAAGCTGGTTTTTGCTCCTACAGGTCAGGGCTGAGCTGTATGTTGCAGGAATGAGTGAGTTGGAGAGAGTTTAGAGGAGGGTTCAAAGATGAGATGAACGCCCATGTCTTACATCCGTCATTACCACAGGTTGTACACATGTTCACATCCCTGAATATATGTTTGTCATATCTCATAAAGCTTGTGTTGATGGCCAAACATACAGATTATGGCATCCAATACTGTAACACCCTAGCTTTTCTCTCCCTTTGATTCTACCCTCTAACCCTCTATAGATGAGGCTCGTTGTTAATACTTGATAATAAAGTTAACAAACAATCAACAAAGTTAAATGAAGAGTTTTATGTGGTTCATATCTCATAATCATGTTGCTATGGGAGTTTTGGTGTACACATATACATAGTCAAAACTTGAGCAATCACAGTTGAATTTGGCTGAAGGACCAGACAAAATGTGAAATCTAGGATTGGTATGTACAACACAGGGACTTGAG
>CABFOQ010031246.1:4597-25914 GCA_900660455.1 Gephyroberyx darwinii
TGGGGGGGGGGGGGCAAAATATCCTACTGAGACCAAATGGCTCATTGGCCTTTTGGTTTTTGGTGGCTCATTGTGTCCTGCGGTGTGAGTACACCGAACTGCCTGTGAGCCATCTGTGATATGAGTTATGACAGAGTGCATGCTGGTAGGAGGATTGCAGTATAGATGTCATAGTGAAGGGTTTAGGTGTTTCACATGGTGACACGTGTGATGAGCCCCCTTGGGAGTCTGGAATGCAGCATCTGTGGCCTGGAGTCACGACATCCCAGACGATGACGCAAGTTTTTGGTTGTCGCCAAACAGCATTTTTGATTGCGACCAAACAGTTCAATTGGACTCATCGGTCCACTTCTAGGCAGAGTCGCTGTCGTGTTATTATGTTTTATTACTTACAATATTCAAGTCAAATGAACATGAAAATGTCACGTTGCAATCATGGGTCTATGTTACTGAGTAGGTTACGCTCTGATCCGATAACAAGCAGAGTAGAAATTCACTGATTGCGCTTGTTTTGTGATAACATCTGATTCGTGCCGGTGCTTGATTATGGCTAGTTTTGTTTTGCTTCGTTGGATGTTAGTATTAGATGTAACTGACTTCAAACATCCTAACTGTTATTACCACTGAGATTCATGACCCGGTAGGCAACAGGATCAGCATTGCATCATGTGTCTGGTGTGATCATAAATTCACCTGAATGGTGCCCAGTGTCTCTGTTCTCTCCCCTCCAGATAGTGGCATCAGCAGCAGGCGGCAGTAGTGGCTCCAGGAGCGTCATTTGTATATGGGACATCCAGAACGGAGCCTGCCGTAATACCATCTCTTACCACAGGGGGGCTGTGCAGTGCCTCGCCTTTTCCAGGGATGACATGTTCTTCGTCTCTGTTGGTTAGTCAAGTGTCCTCCTGGAATAATTGTTTAGGAGGATTCAAGTACCTGTGCAAACGCATCCATTCACTCCTTAAACCACTTTAAATTTGAACGTGTGTGTGTGGCACTGAACATAATCGATAAAAAGTACAGTAAGTGTCTCTTCTATTACGCCAACGCTGACCATTGATGCCTCCCAATGTCCTGTAGGAGATTTCTCTGACCCTGAGGTGGCCCTGTGGAGCAGCAGGACCTTCCAGCTGCTGTCCACGGTGAATGTGTCGGGGTCAATCCATGAGGCAGTCTTCAGCCCCTCAGCAGCCAGCCAGCTGGCCTGTGTCGGCAGCCAGGGAGCCTTCTTCTGCTTTATCCACACCCAAGGCCTGGATGTAGACCTCAAGGTACACAACCCCTTAAACTCACTGAATTATAGAAGAAGAATCAATAGTTTGATGACTCAATAGTGTTTCCTGGTGTACCAGCACTGAAAAAGTACCTCAAAAAAGTACCCATTGGCATAGGTACATATGCATTGACCAACCCCTCACCCTGGTAGGTCCAGAGGGTGAGTGCACCAGAGGAGGTGGGTGATGTGGAACTGACGGCTCTGTGCTACAACACTAACTCCATCCTGTTCACCGCCACCAATCGAGGACATGTTTGTGTCTGGGACCCCAACACACAGCGCTGCTTCATGACATGGGAAGCTGACGAGGGAGAGATCGGTACAAAGACCTTCCTCTTCAGCCAGGCCTTTGGACTCAGTTGCTAAACTGCAGCCCTGTCTTTTTTTGTCTTTTGTTTGTGTTATTGTCTCCTCACCCTTTTACCCTTTCTTTCTCTCTCTCTCCTTGTTGTTAAGTGCCTTCGGTACTTTGACTTTACTTTCCCTACTTTATTATTTACTGCCGGGTCTATATTCTGGCCATCTCTGCTTATGATTCGTGTTTGGACAAGAAATATTTTTTAGCAAAATAGTGGTATTGGTCCACACAGCAAAAAAAACCCACAAAGCATGATTTTCTGTCAGTGGTTTGTATTTATTTAAGGGAATGCATTTGTTATTGCCTTGGTAAACAGGTATAAAATATTCTTTCCTTTCTTCGTGTGTCTAATTTTGGTCCTGGATTTCTGTAAGTTGAAAATGGTTTGACGGTTTCTTTTTGCAGGAGTCCTGCTGTGTCGAGGGAACCGTCTGTTGACAGGCAGCAACACCCGCTGGTTGCGACTGTGGGGGGTAGAAGCTGTGCAGGGCGTGAAGCCCGGGGGAGAAGTCTCCAACATAGAAGACAGGTCTGCAGCTCAAACATCCTTCCTATGGCTCATCTATGCACATCAGTTATCCTATCTACTTATGTACCTATCATACATTGTCATTGTAATCGCTTGCTATTGTGCTTAAAGGTTCACACTTGCTTGAGAATGTCACACAGGAAATGAGAATGCGTGAATTGTATGAACTAGAACTAAAAGCAATACGGGGCATCGGTACAATTATGGATAATGGCATGCTTTATGGTGCTTTTTCACTTCCTCCTGGGCCTGATTGATAGATTGGTGGAAATATATTTGTACCAGTAGACTCTCTCTGATAAATATAGTCCCTTCTCTCTGGTCACCTGTATCTGTCCACCAGTGGGACCCTGGTGGTGTTGGAGCAGGAGATGATGCTGGACGGGACGATAGTCAGTGCAGCCTTTGATTGCACAATGGACATGGGCATCGTTGGCACCACAGCGGGCACCCTCTGGTACATCAACTGGAAGGAGAACAGCAGCATCCGCCTTGTCAGCGGGCACAAGACCAAGGTACTAATTTGAGCTTTGTCAGGTTTATTTATAAAGCAACCATTGATGACCAAAGTGCTGTACAAAATATAAAAAAACAAACAGCACAATGTTGACAAGGAACAGAGAAGAGAAAGGCTATAATCACACAGTTTGTGCACTCACTGGTAGATGAATCAGAGTAAAAGGCTAAAGAATAGAAATGGGTTTTGAGACGAGTTTTGAATGAGTTGATGGAGGGGGCGGACCTGATATAATGGGGAAGGCTGTTCCACAGTCTCAGCGGGTCCAAATTAGACAGCGATAAAGCTGGGCGACATCCGCAGAACAGTGAAAGGAAATGATTCATTCTGAATGATACAACCCAGCAGGAGCATATGAATGGAGAAGAGGATTGGACCTAGAATATCACCTTGAGCAATCCCACAAGAAATGTCACACACAGAGGATGAAAAATTGCCTAAAGTGACTGATAAAGTTCTGTTCTTCTTCTAACACCACCATGGTGATGTAGGGGTGATGGTTGTGGATTCAGACGAAGAGAGGAAAGTCATGTTTGCTTCATCTTTGGTATGTGTGTATTTGTCTTTGCCGTCCAGGTGAACGGCGTGGTGTTTAGCTCAGACGAGAGCCACTTTGCCACCTGTGGGGAGGACGGCAGTGCGAGGGTGTGGTCGGCCTCCAGCAACGAGCTGGTGGTGCAGTTCCAGGTGCTCAACCAGGTGAGGGCATACAGTCAGGTGAACACTGTAGATTATATCAATCCTTTAGGGGAAGGGAATTTACCTTTTACCTTTACCTTCAGGCATGAAGCAGACACTTTTATCCAGAACAAATGAAGTGTTGCCTCGATTCAGCCCCTCAATTATGGACAGTCTCTCTCCATTTTCAGTGAAACAATATGACCAGATGGTGGTTTTCAGCTGTTTTTTCCATAGCAAGCCCAACTGTGATGGAAGCCAAACTATTTACCTCTTTAGAAATTTTCTGATCTGATAAACAACATCAACAGACCAGGAAGGAATAATGTTTTTAGGTCATGGAAGCGCTCTGATTATACTTCAGGGGCATGGCGGTAAACCCTGTGTGGCATTCATCGGTTCAGTGTGTGTTTCCTCTAAATGGGTACAATCCCAGTTTTGGACGATAAGGAATCTATGCACCATCACCTTCTACATCCTTTAAATAAAACGCCCTTTCCTGTGTTCCTCTGTTGCTCAGGGCTGTGGCTGTGTATGCTGGAGCCCCGTCCTCAGCTCATCTAAGGCGAGCACTTGTGTGGCAGCAGGCTACAGCGATGGGACCCTGAGGATCTTCCGGCTTGCCTCCTCGGAGATGGAGATGAAGCTGCACCCCCTCCCTGTGGCGGTCACTGCCATCCAGTACTCTGCTAATGGTGAGAGAGCAGCACTTAGATATCATCAAGTGTTGTAATTTACTTTTTTGGTATGCCCACTTTCCCTCAACCTATCTTCTGTTTCAGTTAGTGATTTCCTGTGTTTCCCAGAATGCCTTTCAACAACCTGCAGAGCATGGACGTGAACTTATTGCTATAAAGCACAGGTGGATGCATGGGCAGATAAATTTAGCTAGCTAGCCAACTAATTCATTAACACTGGGGAATGCAACAGGATTAATGGCTGCATTGCATTCTGGTCTGTCGGTGGGAAATTGGTTATTTCTGCCTCTTCTACACTGAATTTCTCCCTGTATGATTGTTAAATGGCGGTATAAAATGGCGGGTCTAGAAAGAAGCCCTTGCTCTTTGATTCTGAGGGGCTGACACCAAAACCTGACATTTAATGTTGAGGTTTTAAAAAAGTTCTATCTAACTCCATTGTAGCTGCTGTGGAAATATCTCAAAATGACATCACGTCAAAGTGGGCCCATGAATGCAAGAGACATCGCCAATAGCAACAAGTCTCAGCAAGCATCCGGCCTGTAGAAGTGTTCTTGAGCGAGACCCTGCACTCTGCCCTTCCTATAGAAGGGAACAAAAACAGATCTCTTTGCACATCATTAAATACATTAAACCTGGTAAGTTTCATCCAGTTTTGGCCCCTGCAGGTCATGTGATCCTCTCAGCGGGGAAGAATGGTCTGGTAGCAGTCAGTAACCCAGTGAATGCAGCGACTGTCCGCGTCATCGGGGACCACAAAGGCGCGCCCATCACCACCATCCAGTGTGTGAACAAACAGGTCAGCTCACTGAATCAGGCCCAGCAGTGACGTTAGTACAGAGCCACAGTGTCAGCACATTAGACGCAGTGAGTGGGATGAGGGTGAGAGTGTTCATGGTAGAACAAATCATGGTAGCCAACGTTGGAAAAAGTGACTACTCTTACAAAATGATAGCCAGCACACAATGAAACAAACACATTTGGTACATTTTAAAGGTTAATAAATCCTTTGTTGGCAGAATACTTTTTTAAAATACTTTTGCAGACTGGATCCTCTATATTTTTATTTTAAAAAATGTTTTTAGATATTGAATGATGAACTTAGGGTAATGTCCATGGATATACATGTATAATGTTTTGGAAATGAACTCTTCAGATGCACCAATTTACTTGCATCAGCTTTTCCTCTTTGGAGGATAGAATTGGCCATAATTAGAAACAAATAAATAAATATCTAAATGTGAACAATATTATGCTGAGATATCTGTCAAATAAATGAAAAAATAAAAGTGAGCAGAATTCCATAAATAAATGAGTAACAACAATATGTAATCATGAAAAAAGAAAGAAAAAAAATAATACATTTCCTTATTTATTCATTTACCTCCATAGAAGGCATCAATTGAGATTCTGGAAATTGTGCAATGTTTAAGAACAAAATATGAATTAAAATGAATTCTTCCACTTCTTATGGCATTTTATTTTGGCATTTATTTTTTTTTGTATTCTTTTCCTCAGTACAAGGAATTTGGGCTGGAAGGAAACGAGATGTGGTTGGCCGCCAGTGCAGACAGGCGTGTCAGCGTGTGGGCTGCTGATTGGTTGAAGGACAAGTGTGACCTGTTGGACTGGCTGACCTTTCCTGCTCCGGCCTATTCTGGGGTAACATCTGTATTTAATCAGTATCACTAGATGCCACACCTCTTTTGGTAACTTTACAAAGACCAGAGATGATCTAGTTTTATACAACACTTGTTACCCTTAGGCCGTATACTCTGTATAACTTAGTTCAGCTACCACACAAAACTGGTCAGGACGTAACTGAGTTTGTTGTCACTGGCCCTGAACATCTCTTGTTGATGTTTTTATCCTTTGACTCTGATCTTTAAGCATGTATCTAAAAATGTAGGAGTTAACTTTGATTCATGTTTAAACCTGGTTTTGGAACAGCTCCATATTGTGCAGAATTGTACTGCAAGGGTATTTACAAAAACAATGCACACCACAGGGTGGTGCATATTTCGGCTTCTCTACACTACTTGCCTCTTACTTAACGTAGATTTTACTAGTTACTTTTTAACCCTGTATGAGCTGAAACACAGTGTGAGGTCTCAAGCAGGGTGACTGAGCCCTTCCCTCTGGCTGAGGAGCAAAGGAGTGTCATATTTTCAATTACTAAAAAGGGTTTGATCAATGACCATCTTATGCTTGTACTTAGGAAGACGACGGCCCGCCTCCCAGCCTGGCTGCCTTCTGTCCAGCAGACCCTGGCCTGGTGGTGTACACTGGCTACGGGGTAGAGAAAGAACTGTCCTTCTACAGCCTGGCTAAAAAACAGGTACCATAGTTGACTTTCCACCTGCCTACCTGATCTATCTAGTGTTTATACTATATCTCATGTCCTTACAGAGCAGTTTTTGACAAAATGTCCACAAATGTATGTGTAATCTTATACAATATTCCCTTTACTACTACAGGTAATAAGAAAGATTGTGCTGCCCCACTGGGCCACATGCTTTAGCATCTCCTCCAAGACTCGTCTCATAGCTGTGGGATCAAAAGGTACATTCTGGTTTTGCATGTTTACCTTTTCATGTATTTGCTTGCTAGTAACGGTGCTGATAAAGGAGTAACTTTAATGCTTGAAAAACAGAAGAAGACAGCTGCATCTACTGCTGCTGTGTATATATAGGTACGAGGCTAAAGGCTGCTTTATAGTCGTAAGACAAGTGTCATCAAGTGTCTTACGAAAAGTGTTGTACGACACTGATGCAATTATGCTCCAGTGAAGTGGAGCTGTCGTCTCCATGGTAACCAGCTGGACGCTTCTGGCTGGTTTGTTAGTTTAGAAAAGATGGCAGCGCTAGGGTTCAACAACATAATTGACTTAATAGAGGAGGAGGAAATGTCAACTATACTTTTATTGCGGAAGAGGCAGAGGAAAAAAGAGGTAACACTGTTTCCGTCTCCATGACAACAACAGAACGCTTGGTCCAGCCAACCAATGAAAATGTAAGACAATCGATGACGGCGTATGTGACCTTACAAATGTCTCCCGTGGGACGACCCTGTCCACTGACACTTGTCTTACAGCCATAAAACAGCACTGAAAAAGGGATTTAATAGATTGATTGAACATCTTTGTAATAACTTTCTCTAGACAGCACGTTTTGAAATGTGAATGGCTCTCATCAAGGTATTTGACATGTTCCTGGTCTCTTGTCAGAGCGAGTGTTGAAATTGATCAAGTCCACCAGTGGCAGGTTCCAGGACTTCCTCCATCACAGCGACTCCCTGCAGACTTGTCACTTCTCTCCTTCTGGGAGGCTCCTTTTCACCGTGGCCTACAATGAGATCCTGCTGTGGGAGGTGCAGGGTCTCTAGACAACCTCCAGGATACTTAAAGTGCACTAAATGTCAAGTTGGTCCCCATGTACAGGAGTCTGAATTACTTGTTGATTATTATATTGTGCAATTTTATTGGCTTTTAGAGACTTTTTTTTATCAATATAATATTTTTTTAGGAAAAATTGTAATTTATGAAGAAGCTTCCTGTAACATTTGCTACACTGTTGTTTATGACACCAGTGTCATTTTGTTTCATGTATATGGTTTCAAAAACTTTCAAATACATTTATTTCATTAAAATGATAACTTTGTGTCAAAAATTATTTCGACAAGGGTACATCTCCTTTTAGGGGAAGAAATGGTTTGGGTTAGGACTAAGAGTGAAGTGAATTGGATCTTATACAAATTGTTTCATACTGCATTCAAAGTTCAAGAGGAAGCAGCTCGTAATTACTTATTAAACGGCTTTTACCTTATCTATTAGCTTTTACCTTATCTATTCAAAAACGGTTAGCTAGAGAGTTGTTTCTGTTAATAGTTCATGAGAAACCCTTTATTTTGGGGATTTTTTTCTTCAAGAATAAATGCAGCGAGTAGGGGCGCCAGTGAGACCAGCTCCCCAGGGCAGCAGTATGTGCTTCGGCCAGCAGAGGGCGTGTTTTCTATGAACCGGAACGATATGGTTTCACCTTGGATGTTAACGTTGTGGAGAGGCTCACATTTGGCGTTAGAAATTTGACATTCAAATGAAAGTTAAACCCAATTTTCAGACCGCAGTGTGTCTATCTATTCTGCACAAAGAGAAGAAACATGAAACAAGACGTCCGGATACTATTATTGGGGGAGCGTAAGTATTTTCTACTGACATGCCAATGAAGCACTGCTAACCACAAGCTAACGCGCTAGCAAACGTTAGCAGTTGTATACGTTACTAACTTGTAAAGTTATCTCAGCTACATCTAGTTATTTGGTGGCGACGGCAGTAGAAAATGGAAAAATTGACACTCAGCACAAACTATATAACATCAGCTAAAGTTAGTTTGTTTACTAAAATCACCATTGGCAGCAAACAGTGCCTCTGCAAAAGTATGCCCGATAGCATACAAGGACCAGCTAACTGAGTAAATTGAAGGAGCGTTATGCTTTGTAATTTACGTTGAGTATTTTGTAAATATGTCGTTGCTTCAGCGGATTAGTGATGAGCTGCCATCCACGGACAGCTAAATTGCACATTTCCTGATCATTGACAGGTTTCTAAAAGCTCTCCATTAGCTAGCCCGCAGCTACATTATGTTGAATTGAATGTAGGGGTAGCTGTCAGCTTTATGGTTTAGTCAAATAAATAATCCTCCGGTCTGCTAACCATTCATGTCACCATTCATGTCACCAAATTGCTCTAGCTAGTGTAGTCTGTATAATAGTTATTAAAAGACTCCTCGATACAGTAGCTTGTGAAATAGCCTCCAAAACTGGAACAAAATATTGCACTTGCTTTGTGTCTTCTTAATCAGCACCACAGTTCATATCAGGGTGTGTGTGGGTTAGTCAAATAAAGACTTATCAACCAAGCACATTTCGTTTTTGAGGTCAGACAAAACACACAGGTAAAAATGATCCTCTACAATACATCCAATTGCATTACACAAGCCAAAATTCAGGGTAGTTTAGTTGAAGTACAAATCTGTTGTGTTGGTGTTTAGGTGTGATCTCAAGCTGTAGGTGAGACGTCTGTCTTTCTCTGATCAAATCAACCTACCAGTTGTATTGACCCTTTGCCTACGTCTATGTCTCTGTGTACAACTCCTCATCTTCATATTGTCTCTCTTAACAGCCAAGGTGGGGAAGACGTCACTCATCATGTCCTTGGTTGGAGAGGAGTTCCCAGAAGAGGTAAGTGTTTGTACAACGATGCACCACTAACCATCTTGTGAGAGGATGCTGCCTCCCTGAAGGCCTGTGGACTCGATACTCTGTACTGGCTCTATGCTCTTTAGTGTGGATGAGATGCCAGAATGCCTTCTCACAGGTAGAAATTCAACAAAACCAATAGTTTAAGGTCTCAGCGATGGTTTGCTGAAAGTTTTCCTCCACAAGGATGTTAAAGAAGAAGGTAGTGTCGGACCCTTTTTTCCCTCCCTCCCAAATTCCATTTTATATTTTGACTTTTTGGTTTTATTTTCTGCAGATTACCATCTTTTTTTTATCATCAGTAAGTCTGTTAATCAACTATAGCACAAAAAGTGACATTTAATTTCCTTTGTTTTTGAAGTTGGATTTGGACCAGCATGGTCATGAGTCATACCTACTGATTCCAGTCCAAGGTATGATGGAAAAACATTTTAAAAAAAAACATCCAGTTGTCCTAATGTGTAGAAAGTATTCACCATTTAGTCGTGGCCAACCTCAACCTCCAACCTCAGTGTGTCCTACATGACAGCCTTGATTGATTTCAGGTTAAGCTTATCTTTGTTCTCCATGGTGTGTCTGTTGTTGAATATTAGTTTCTTTGTCTCACAACAAATTTTTTTCTTATGGGCACTTACAGGCAAGTGTGTATGCGCAATAGGTACACAATATGGCATGACTCGGTGCCATGGTTTAATTATTCTTGCAAGAATTTAGGTTATGCCTTAATTTTGTTTTTAATTTTTTAAAATTTTGTCTTCACCTCCTGCAAGATGGAAAATATGGGTTCCTGTTATTATCCGCTCCAGTCTAAGATTGAAAGTTCTTCTCAATCAGCATGAGGTATTTTATCTTCCTCAGGTTCCCCTCAGAGCTGAAGAGATCACCATCCCTGCTGATGTCACCCCGGAGAAGGTGCCCACACACATAGTGGACTATTCAGGTACTAGTTCAGGGTTAACAGACAGAAACTCCACCTTCATGTAGTCCTCTGATTGTGTGTGCGTGCGTATCTGCTCGTGTGTGTATATTGCACAAGAATAGTTTGTGTGTGTGTGTGTGTGTGTGTGTGGTTTTTAGAAGGCGTGGTTAGGGATGTTTGGTGTGACTTGCAGGGTTGTTAATGTTTGTCTTGAACTCCAACAGAAAGAGAGCAGACTGATGAAGTGCTGAAACAGGAAATCATCAAGGTAAACATACTATCACCCTTAAACACCACATGGTTGTAAACACAGTGAAAATTAAAACCAGCTGCAAGGGAAGCATCATTGTTACTTTAGGATTTAGATAACTATAATTCATACTAGGGGTTTGACTAAAAGAGGCTGAATAGACTCTGTTAACTGTGTGTGTCATTTCTCCAAACCCACACAGGCCAATGTGGTGTGTGTGGTGTACGATGTCACCAAAGAGGACACGATAGACAAGGTAATAATCTGATACTTCTTCACGCTGTCTCATTCCTCATACTGTAGCGAGTACACCATGTCATCAATACATTACAAAGATAAGCTTACGAGAAAAAGCACAAATTGCACTAATGTAATATTCTGCCGTTTGTCTTTCAGATCAAAACTAAATGGATTCCTTTAGTAAACGGAGAAGCCGAGAAGGGGAATAAGTATGTATCAGCTGTTGATTCCCCAAATTTCACATTTTTATGGTGGGTGTGGTATTATCTGGGCATTAGCTGACCTTTGACCTTTGCTCTACTTGCTATTTGTTGCTTGTAATGTTGGCAATCTAGGATTTTAAGCTTATTCTACTGAGTCACTGGATGAGAGCATCCACTAAACACCCAAAATGTACTGGGGAAAAAAGGTGTGTGTATTTGTCTGTGCTCACAATGCATGTATGTTTTTGGTACTATGATTTTATTTTATTTTTATTTTTTTTCAGGGTTCCCATCATCCTAGTGGGAAACAAGTCAGACCTGCGCTCTGGGAGCTCAATGGAAACCATTTTACCCATCATGAACCAGTTCCCTGAGATTGAGACCTGTGTTGAGGTGAGACTCCGCTCCGTCACAGATGTACTGATCCAGCCAGCCAATCACTCAGGCCTGTACACACTTGCTAACCTCACCTCTGACACGCAAACATGATTTCCTGGTCTCACAAATAATTACACACACACACACACACTACAAAGTGCTACACCTATTAGTTTACCAAGGTAATTGTAATTGAAATACTTACTCTGTCCTTTTTCCTTTCAAGTGTTCTGCAAAGAACCTGAAAAACATTTCAGAGCTGTTTTACTACGCTCAGAAGGCAGTGCTCCACCCCACTGCCCCTCTGTATGACCCTGAGGACAAACAGGTGAGACATTTTGGCGATAGGTTTGCTTCTCTGCTTGTACTGATAGGAGTGATTGGAGTTATGATGATTTCTTCTTTGTCCAATGCGGTGTTCAGCTAAAGCCCCTGTGTGTCCGAGCCCTCAGCCGAATCTTCTACATCTCCGACCAGGACAACGACCGTATCCTCAGCGACACTGAACTCAACAGCTTTCAGGTGCCAGTCAAAAATGTTTTTACTCAACTGTTCATTCAGCTGCAGGGTGAGCGTTTCCTCTTCATGAAGAATCCGTTTGTTTTGCGTAGAAATCCTGTTTTGGGAACCCGCTGGCACCTCAAGCCTTAGAGGATGTGAAGACGGTAGTGTGGAAGAACACCAGCGACGGGGTGCAGGACAATGGCCTGACTCTCAATGGTAAAACTCAGCCAGGAACAAAAACAGTATTTTTTTGTTAGCATGCCAAGCTAAACGAATAGCTGGCTAATGTGTCTCTTGTTTCTTTTTCAGGTTTCCTGTTCCTTAATACATTATTTATCCAGAGGGGTCGACATGAGACCACGTGGACTATCCTCAGGAAGTTTGGTTATGATGACACCCTCGAGCTGACAGATAACTACCTTTACCCCGAGTACGTCTAGTGGCTCTGTTCTGTATCTTATCTTAATACATTTATTTTTTCAGCAGGTTCTGGGTTCAGATTCAGGTTCTGGGTTAAGGTTCAGGTTCTGGTTCTTATTGTTGGGAATGAACATCCCTTATAGTTATCCATCCAGCTAAAATAGACACATCCCCTATTGCATACTTGGCCTATCTTCCCTGCTTTTACATCTGTCTAGACACACGTCTGTGTGTGTATGGACCGTGGGGGTATGACCAAGAATTTATATGTCTAATTGTTGTTTTTATGTTGGCAGGTTAAGGGTTCCCACGGGCTGCAGCACAGAGCTCAATCATTTAGGCCACCAGTTCCTCCAGCGGCTGTTTGACAAGTATGATGAAGTGAGTAGTTGGTGGCCATCAGTCACAGTGTATCATGGCATTGTACAGTATAACTACTTAGTGTTGGGGGAAATCTCTATGTAACAATGACTTTGTATTGAATATATGCAAGTATATCCAATACAAATATACAGGGTTCAAATAAAGTGGGATTGGATTTGATATTATTGTTACACTACTAGTTCAATAGAGGAAGGTTGTCTTGTTATGTAGAAGTAACCTGTTTTTCTTCCAGGATAAGGACTCTGCCCTGTCCCCCACAGAGCTTAGGAATCTGTTTTGCGTCTTTCCCTACATGCCATGGGGCACAGAGGTCTACGCGGCTGTCCCGACCACAGACGAGGGCTATATCTCTTACCATGGCTACCTTTGTCAATGGACGTAAGTTTCTCAGTTGATTGTCAGTATGTTTTTGTATGTTTGTGAGCATGCAGTGGTTCTACACTTTTTGTGTTTTGTATTTTATTTCTTAGTCTGCACTGCTCAAAGCTCACATGAATGTCCGTGCCTTCATACGCAGGCTTTCTGCATACCTTGACATCCACCGTTGCCTGGAGTACCTAGGATACCTAGGCTACCCTATCCTCACTGAGCAGGAGTCACAGACTACAGCAGTCACAGGTGTGTGTGTATATGTGTGTTTGTGTGCGCTTGCATATATGTCTGCCGGTGTATAGGGATGAAGTTGGATGAACCTCAGCCAGTGTATGTCCATGTATGTCCTCTTAGGTAGGAATGACATGAATGGTGTTAGGGCGAGGTGATTTTGAATTGGGGGTGTTGTGGGAGAGTGTGTATGTGTGCATGCATGGTATGAAATGTGGTTCACTACCTTTACAGATGACAATATAATGCCCTTGTTACCTGCTAGCATTAAGTAAAAGAGTGATTCACTAGATTGCTGATTTGAGGAGGTGTGTTAGTCATAGTATCTGTATGTGTGTGTGCTCTGTATCTGTGTGAGAACTAGTGGGATTCTCAGGAAGCTACGTCTGCAAGCTAGGGCAGGATTAGAGAGAGTGATGTAATATGTCTCACTGACACTAATCACACATTCAGTCTCTTCCACAAAGGTGAGCAGCTTTAGTTGACCTTACTATAAATGTGAGAAAGGTCAGAAAGCCCTGTGACAAAACTCCTCAACAAGTGTCATGGCCCCCGGCTGCTGTTAGCATGTGATTGGTTACGGTGTTTTATGGTGTTGCTTCAACCTGTTTTTAATCAGTATTGGTTTTTTTATTTGTTGTTGCTTCTGCATTGTGTTTATATTGTCTGTGTGTGTGTGTGTGTGTGTGTGCTCTTGTTTATATGTGCAGTGACACGGGAGAAAGAGGTGGACATGGAGAAGGGCCAGACCCAGCGGTCAGTGTTTCTCTGCAAGGTGATCGGACCACGGGGGACGGGCAAAACAGCCTTTCTCCAGGCCTTTGTGGGCCAGAACGTTGTGGTACGACACCATCTGTCACGCTGGGGCTTGGACATGTCCGGCACTGGAATTTTAAATTGTGATTCACTCAATCACATGCAACAAATTACAGATAGCATCAGGCATTTCGTCTTCACTTGACATCTAATCACTTGAGATCATTTTAAAAAACTGTACACCATCAACACTGATGACACTGAGGTGTGACTGTTTTTTCTTGTTTGTTTTCTCCAGAGACAGGGAAGTTCCAGCAGTGCCTTTTCCCCCTACACCATAAACATTGTCAAAGTCAGCAACCAGGAGAAGTATCTTATCGTGAGTAGCTCCCACCCTGACCTCAACGCTGCCTCTTAACCTCTGATTCCTGACCGCAGTTAACCGAACCCTCACCGCCACCCTCTTCTCCCTCTGCAGCTCTATGAGGTGGATGTGGAGACGGCGTTCCTGAAGGCATCAGATGCTTCCTGTGATGTGGCTTGTCTCATGTACGACAGCAGTGACCCACATTCCTTCGACTACTGTGCCAGTATATACAAGGTCAGTAGCAGCACAAGTCAGAGGAGCTCCCTGTAGTTATGTCACTTTTAAAGAAATACTCCCTGGGCTTTGCATCGTGTGGCAGACCTCAGCCAATAGATGATAAAAGATTTCAGTTCTTTCTCAACTGAATTTCTTTTTGCTTTTTTTTGTGTAGCAACACTACATGGAGAGCAACATCCCGTGTGTGCTGGTGGCCTCCAAGATGGACCTTCCGGAGGTCAAGCAGCTGCATGGGGTGAACCCGGCAGAGTTCTGCTACAAACACCGACTGCCTCCACCGCTGCCCTTCTCCAGCCTGTCCCTAGACTCCACCAGCAAGACCATCTACACCAAACTTGCCTGTGCAGCAATGTACCCGTACGTTCTACTTAGACAACTACTGAATCTAGCGCTGTTGGGTGGAGAAGCTTATGAGAAGCTATACATTGATTGTACTAAAGGGTAGTTGCTGCGTATTATTTTATGTGACTGTCCATTGACGATTTTTGTCCCGTCCACAGACACCTGAACGGTTCAGACATGAGCAGCACGTCATTCTGGCTGAGAGTGACGTTGGGGTCAGCCGTGGTCGCAGTCCTGGGGTTTGCCATCTACAAAGCCTTTGCCAGACAGAAATGACTAACCACCGCCTGACCAGAGACCACAGGTTTCTGTTGCTCAAGCCCACCCTACAGCCTTCAAGACCAAACCTCTATGACCCGCTCTAGACCCGCCACAGTCTGCACAAGACAGACACCATATCATATGTACCCCAACGACTTCCAGTCAACCCCTCAGCATCCTTTGTTCCTCACCTCTGTCCTTCTCAGATTCAGGCTTCTTCACTTTGTCCTACCCTCTGACTCACTTGACAGAAGTACTCCGAAGGCAACTGGAAGCTAGTGATCATATACCCCCCCTGTCCGCCCTGGCCAGCTTGCTCTTCCTCACATTGTCTAACCAGGCTAAGCAGGAGTTAGCCTCTGCTCGGTGCGTTGATACCGAGATACCTGCGACTGTTAATTCATGTCCAGACGGGTGCTTTATCAAAGGAAATGCAGAAAGACACTGTGTCAAACCCATTGTTTCCCCTCATTTATCTGTTAGGTGTTCATGGTGAGGTTGGAGAAAGGTTTTTTTTTTCCCCCCTATATGCAGTATTTCCGAAGCAAAATAGAAAAATGCCAAATTGTGAATGGAGGATGCCGAACCATAGACTCATCCACAACCAAAGGGCAGCATGAAGCATTTTCAACAGTCCATATTCCACATTGGTTGGGGAAGTAACGAAAGACTGGGCATTACTGTTCAGACCCAAGCCTCAGAGGTGCTCTCCCGCAGGGTGGTCCACCAGCAGACATCCAGCGTGACCACCACCGAACAACTTGCTGGAGCTCCTCAGTGAACAAGACTGTCAACTCTTTGATCCACCACAGATGATGTTAGATGTTCAGATCTGATTTGCCAAATACTGAAGCAATGATTAGTCCTAGCCTCCCGTTTGCCCCTTAGGCTCTACTGTTATGCCTATGAATGAAGCCTTTCAAAAGCCAGAATCTGATTGTTTCTATAGTTTTTAGCAGTTTGTCCCCCAGGTATCTGCCGTGGTGGCTTGTCAGGGACGAATTTCTTTGTGCATGGAGAAGAAAAAATTGCTATTTTATATTAGAATGATGATATGTGCAATTTTAATGCATCTGCAAAAACATGAATATCTTGTCCTGGGCAGGAAAACCTAAACTGCTAAATGCTCTCCCATTTATCTCTGCTTTAATTTACCTCTCGACACTGAATTTGAATTGATTAAAATATGAATTTCAGTGAAATCCAAAATTGTTGGTTTGTGCTATGCTTATATGCATACACCCGTCTGGGTGGAGACACTTTGATCTCATTTCTTAACCTGCCCTTGTATTTCTTTCTTCCAACACGGGACAATCATTTACTTGGGTTATTTTAGTTGGGGACCTGCTGTTTTCACAGGATGTGTTTCTGTGATTTATGATAAATTGTCTATTGCTGACTGAAAGTGAACTGAGCTAGATGCTTACTCAATAAAACAGACCAGACCGGTGTGTTTTTTGCCAATGGGTTGTATGTGTGTTAGGATGGGCGTATGTCACATGCTGTTTTGTGTCAATATGTTGGAGGACCGTCTCCCTCTTGCTTCGTCATAGCATCAGTGAGATGTTTATGTTTCTGGTTTAGTATTAGACTTATGAGTGACTACTGTCAGTAGTATTCCTTGGTTATATCCAGGTGTTGCTCTTATGAGACCTGACCGTGCCAAGTTATATATATAGAGAGAGAGTTTGTTCCTCATGCATGTTTTAAAGGCACCATTACGTCCTTATCACTTACTGATCTGTAAGTGTTGCTAACAGATCTGTTTTGATCTGTGGTTGGCATGTAATTAATATTGCAGCTACAGCATTTGAACTTGGGATGAACGCAACCACATCTGTTGCGAACAGTAATACACTGCTCTGTAACAGAAGTGGAGATTGTGCTGTGCTATCACAATGCAAAAATGTGTTAAGCAAATGTCGCACTTGTCTGCTCTGGTGCAACACCAATTATTACCCTTTTGCACAGGTATGTGAAAGCATCTCAAAGTGTGACCTTGACTCTTTGGATAATACGCGAGTCTTGCAGAGTCTGGATGCCCTACCTTTATCATTCAACACAAAGCTAGTTTACAGGGTGTTGAATGACCCCGGACCTGTTGTAAAGGATGATAGATGAATGACTGCGAGGAGAGCGTCATTTGTATATAATCTTTCATCAGTTACGACTACAGTTTGGCTCCTGCTGGTGTCTCAACCAAGTGGCAGCAGGAGGAAAAGTCTGTTCCAGAGAGCCACCACCAGATGGAGGTGTTGCACCTCAGGTAAGACAAAGGCGGCAGGACAGCGAGCATTGGTTGTCTTAAAACTTAGACAGCCCTACTACTACTTTCAACATTTTAAAGTTCAACGCTGGTAAAATTGCAGAATTCATCCAGAATTCATCAAATTTGTGGGACCTGTGGGACATTTTATCTTAAATACTTTTTATTGTTCAGGATCGATTAGATGTCAGCGTTCAGGTGAACTACAGTGGAGGGCCTATAAAAATATGGTGGTCATAAATTTAAAGTTATATTCTGCTGTGGAAATGATTGATAACGTTCAGGAATGAAGCGCTGGACTTCCTGACTTTTTGAGTTTTTGTTCCAACCATACACCTCTCTTGTATTTATAACAATATAACAATTGGTCTTTTTTCTATCTTTGGTTTCTTTCTTTGGCTTCTTTTGCTTCTTGTTTTCTCCTCAATGCAATACTGTTATAGTTTCAGTTATTTTTCTTCAAATAATACTTGTGTACTGTACCAATATGCAAGGTGCTGCTGACTACTGCCCCGCTTCCACACAATCCAGTGACATTTAGTGAAGCTCTGTTATCATTGTCAGTGTCAGGTCAGCCCCAGAGCAGACAGCCAGGGATTCAGCGTCTTGCTCAAGTAAATGTAAATGTACATTGCAGAATCAAATGAAAGCAAGAAATGAAATTATTTGTTTCTCTGAACAAATGTTTATACTGGTGACGTGAAGAACACATTTTACACCTCTAGTGCTGTGACTGCAGGGGGTGTACCTACTATAAAGCCATTGGAAAAATGAGTTGTTTGAAGCAATTACCAGGCCATGGAGTGAGTATATGAGTAACTTCTAATGTCTAATCGCTTTGTGTAACTACTAGAGCCTGCCTTATCACCGGGATCACCCACTGGCTTTCCAACAAATTTTGACACCACGCTTAGTCAGCATGAAGAATAATGCTGGACATGTTCCAACGCAATACCAAAATGCACCAGCTTATTGTGTTGCAGGTACACATCAGTCTATCAGCGACAAATATCTGCCTCCCATCTCATTGGTGCATTTATACTAGGCGTGTTTTGTCTGCAAGATCCTGGCGCTCAATAACTCCCAATCGCTCAGTGCATTGGACAAACAGGTCTCCAAAACATAACAGGAGGAAGCCATCTTATTGGTCTGTTGACTACGTTTCTATTGTTCAAATTTAATGTGCCCTTTTCATTGAAGTGATTTGTACCGCTTCGTTGTGTTTACGCACGCGCGCAATAACAAGCAAGTTTGTAGAAGATGACAAAGGTTTATTGTATTGCAGTATAAACAGTCTTTAAAAGTGATTCAACACAGTGAGATGTTTTTGGATAACACGAATCAATGCATGAGAAATTCTATAAAATGTAGCTCAGCCTGACAACTATAGAGCCTTTGGAAAATCTTGCTGACGTCCACCGCCTATACACTTCTATACATTGTAAAGGCCTAACAATGCTCACTATTGAAACATTTGTATTTTCGGTATGACCTCGCGCACTAGCAATAACTATTCATTCGTTCAATTGACTAATCAATAGACGTTCCAGATTCGAGCCACATACAATTTTTTTTTTCCAGGTACCCAAAAATGAGAACGGTATTATTAAAGTCAAATAAAAATGCTCACAATTACGCAACTTAAATTTCTACAGCATCATTAGGCTATAGTGCAATGGAGTGGAAACAACTGGTGAAAACATTAGGATAAGCTCGCATGAGACCATACAAAAATAATACATTTACGAAAACATGTCCCCAAAGTATTTACAGTGACTTTCTGCAATCAAGTCTCTCTGATATTGTCCTTTACTTCTTTTTTGCCGTCTTTTTGGCTGGCTTGGCCTTGGCCTTAGTTGCCCTTTTGCTGGGCTTCGCCTTGGGCTTCACTGGCTTGGCTTTCTTCGGCGTTGCTTTCTTTGCCTTCACAATAGGAGCTGGCTTTTTCGGGCTCCTTTTCACTTTCTTCGCCGGAGATTTCGACTTTGCTTTTATTGGCGTCTTGGTCTTTTTGGCTTTGACCACCCTGGGCTTGATTACTTTGACAGCAGTCTTCCGCGGTTTGACAGCTTTGGCTTTCGGTTCCTTTTTGACGTCTTCGGGTTTGACCAGCTTGAAGGACCCAGACGCCCCGGAGCCTTTGGTGTGGCGCAAGATGCTCCCTTCCACCATCCTCTTCAGGGCCAGTTTGATCTGCAAGGGGGAGTTCTCGCCCACCTTGTAGTTCTTCTGGACATACTTCTGGATACACTGCCGGGACGCACCCACCCGGCAGTTGCTGTTCACGACCGCAGCTTTGATCATCTCAGCGTATTTGGGATGAGACGCAGGTTTCTTAGCTGCCTTTTTGGATTTGGCCGGTGCTGCCGTTGTCTCTGCCATGGTGACTTTCTTTTTTGAGTTGCCGGACAGTAAATTTCTTCACGTTCAAATATCCCGGACTGAATTGGTGAGGCGGCGCGTCACAAGCTGCGAAATATACACACGTCCAGAAATAAGAGTCCGGGTCTGCAACACTGGCAAACTTGAGGTTTTGAAAGAAACGAAATGTTTTTTTAATTTCGCACGTATTGTCGCGTCAGGAGGCTGGATCATATGAATGTGTCTTATTCCACAGGCGCCTCTGTGAGCCTATGAAGCCTATGTGCGGACGTGATTGAGAACACCAACTGCCAGCAGCTGATCTAGCAGACTCCATGGAACTGGCGCCGTCCTGTTTGTGTTTCTTCGTCCTCCAACTTCTGACAAATATAAAAACTCCGGTGCAGTATTTATCTACAAAACACTATGGGGTGATAGCAGACACATTAGGCTCCACGCAGACACAGTCGTCCTCTTTTATTTCCACCAGCGAAGAACTTTTATTTCAGGAAAACCCGCTGGAAGTAATGCGTGCCGTGAACAATTTTGGAGAATTCGTGTTAAATTGACCCAAACAGACGGAACCGATCGTAAAAATTGCAAATGGATGTTGGAATTGAATCTATACTTGAACGGATGCATACGATTTAATCAATGCAAAATTTCGTTTTTGCTTTTAATACATCGATGCAGTTTTCCAACTAACACAGCCCGGCCATTGACTTTGAGTGACGTGGTCGAGATTATTTACTGTTAAACCGCCTATAAATTAAATGTCACAATATCTAAGTTATGGCTGAAGCTTGCGATGACAATATAGATTTATATATGTTGTAATGTGGCGGGTAGGTTTCTTGTGTTGGGTGTTTTTTGACAGAAATGGTTATAACTGTGACTATGGCAGTCGCACTGAGCTCCATTGTCAGGAAAGTTGCCAACACCTCCAAAGATCAGGATTTCTGATCTCAGTGAATAAAATCCATCAACATATTCTACAGAGAGGTGTAACTGTCTGCTATTTGGCCAGGTGTTAACCCAGCTGCCAGTGTGATTGTGGTCTAGACCCAAGTAAAGCTATCCTCCCATACAAGGCGTATTGATGGCATTCTTTTGTTTAGAAACTGGTCCATGAGACTGCAGACCATAACAGGTTTGATATGCTCATGCTGCTCCTGTTTTTAAGAGGTTAGCACAAATCCCCTCAATTACAAACTTTACAATTATTTTCCCTTTTTTTTGTTTGTTTGTTGTTTTTTAAAAAAAAAAATTTTTTTAGATCTAATACCCCTTGCAAGGCCATCTTCGTTTCCTTATCACATCAGGTTACTCCTTTTTTGTACTTTTGTGACATTGGTTATCTTAGTTATTTTACAGTACGCTAATACAGAGTCTATTCCCATCCATATTGCGCCCATGGTGTCAACAACGTCGGGAAACCAGGCTACTTTTGTGAGAAGTACCCTTCATATTCACACTTATATTATTTGGTTTCACCTGACCTTTTTGGAGAATGA
>CABFOQ010031247.1:0-12615 GCA_900660455.1 Gephyroberyx darwinii
GCTCGAGTTTACTGCTGATCACATGGACAAAGAAAACGGCTTCTGGAGGAAAGTTCTGTGGTCAGATGAAACAAAAATTTAGCTATTTGGCCACAATGACCAGAAATATGTTTGGAGGAGAGAAGGTGAGGCTTTTAACCCCAAGAACACCATACCTACCATCAGGCATGGTGGTGGTAGTATTATGCTCTGGGGCTGTTTTGCTGCCAGTGGACCTGGTGCTTTACAGAAAGTAAATGGAACAGTGAAGAAGGAGGATTACCTCCAAATTATTCAGGAAAATCATCAGCCAGAAGGTTTGGTCTGGGATGCTATTGGTGTTCCAACAGGACAATGACCCCAAACACACCAAAAGTGGTAAAGGAATGGCTAAATTAGGCGAGACATGGTTTTAGAATGGCTTTCCCAACGTCCTGATTTAAACCCCATTGAGAACATGTGGACTGTGCTGAAGAAACAAGTCTGTGTCAGAAAGCCCAACAAATTTAGTTGAACTGTACCAATTCTGTCAAGAGGAGTGGCCAAAGATTCAACCAGAAGCTTGCCAGAAGCTTGTGGATGGCTACCATTCACAAGCTAATTGAGGTGAAAATGGCCAAGGGACATTTGACCAAATATTAGGATTGCTGTATGTATAATTATGATGCGGCAGATTTTGTCATATTTCCAGAAGACTTATCATAAATTCATAAAAGAACCAAAATTAATGACTGTTTTTTGCGACGAAGTATGTGCTCCAATCATCACAGAAAAATAAGAGTCATAGAAATCATTGGAAATGCAAGACTGCCATGACATACATGTTCTTTAAGTATATGTAAACTTTTGACCACAACTGTGAGTGTTTGTGTGTGTGTGTGTATATATATATATATATGTGTACATTTATAATTTTCTCAGTAAGGGCCTCCAGATCCCAGGAATCATGCCCCCTCCTATTGGAACAAATTTAAAGAAGATGTGTTGCTCTATGGGAGTTATAGGCAGGGTCAGAGCACAGAGAGCCTCTTGCATCATCACAGCTGAGACACTCATAGAGAGACTTTATTTATTCTTATTACTTTCACACCCCAGCTACCAATGGGAATCGCTAAAATGCACTTACATGTGCAATAGCAAAGCAGATGAGGTGTTTTCTTATTCAGTAAATCAACTTGAGTTTATTTTTCCTTGACTGTTGTGTGATCCTGAGTAAAAAAAAAAAAAAAAATCTAACCGAGCTCGGGGTAAACAATCTGTCAGATGTCAACAAAATAATCTGAAAATCAAACATCATCTTTGCGCTTAATCTTCTCTCTGGTTTCATCATTAGGAGAGTAAACATATTATTTTCAGCACAAAGTACCCACATTGGCTGAAGCTGCTCTTGATTGACAAATAAGGATAAATGAATGTGGCAAAGGTAATTAAAAAGTGTGAGCGACAGGCCAAGGACGTTTGAAAAGCATCCCTTAACAAAAATGGATGAATAATCAGAAGTGGTTTTGCATCTTCAGCTACAAAGGTAAAAGAGAAAAACTGTGATCACCTGAACTGATCAAGCTCAGGCACGACTTCTTGTTTGATCAAAAGGAAAGGTTACTGTGATTCAAGTTGTTATGTAACCTTTTTGTTTCGCTGGAAATTTTAAGAATAATTGGTTAAGTGCAGTAAGGTCTCTAGATAATAATTACAGTCTTCATGCTCCCAATCTGAGATAATGGGAACAGAGTAATTTCTTAGTGGCATTCATGATGCCAGAATAATAAAAAGTATAGATATCTGAATGCAAAGCTGATTAAAGCCATTTGCTCCAGGCAAACTAAAGCATAATGGATAGTTGGGTTTCTTAGTCTGAAGAATACTAAATCATATACCTTTTTATTTTTCTAACCAGAACAAATTTTCATCTTGATTAAATGTATTGTTGCAGCTAAGGTCAGATACATTTAATGTCTTTATTGAAACCCTCTCAGGATGCTTTTGCAGTGCAGGTCTGTCCACCTAAGACTATTTGATTGAGAGTGGCTTGGCTGCCATGGATTCATACAGTCGTTTTTATGGCCAGGCCCATGGCACCTTCCTGCATTAAGTATTTAAGGATGCAGTAAAATATGGCTCCCCCCTCTATGGTCTGCAATCCTCTAGGTAGATGATCAGTTTCACAGGCTGGCGAATGCCTCTGTGGGAAAGGCTGATGGATTTGGCAGATATGATGGTTTCTTTAAAGACACTGTGGAGCAAAATGAGTTATGGTGCTCCTGCCGATAGCTAGCTGGTTGCTGAGACAGCTCAGATGTGTTGGGCCTCCATCTACACTCCTGGAATGGCTGCTCCAATGAACCATATGAACCCATGCACCATCCCATAGTACAAAATAGAAGAATAAAAGAATAATAATAAATATAATAAATAATATTAATAGCAATAATGCTAACAATAAGAAAAAATGCTAATGCTAATAATAATAATAATTATTATTATTATAAGAAGATGAAGAACCCCTCAAGAAAATGAAATACTACTAATACTGATATAAACATTAAAACTAATACTAATATTAGTATTATTCTTTGTGATATTATTATTATTACATTTTCTATTTTAAACAGACATGAAGTCTGTTACAGATAAAAAGCAATAATAAATAAAAGCAGGAGACATGACATGAATTAAAAAATGCTGTGAAACCAGCAAATACAGAGTAAAATAACTAAATAAAGAACTAAATAAAAGGCTAGGGTTAGGGTTAGGGTTAGCAAGGTTGTCTGTAATGTCTTAACGGACATTAAGTAATATATGACTTTTATTAACCTTTATTGGCAACAGTCAAATTACACCAACATCAACAGGTCTCTGGCACAGCTTATGGTGACCTGCAATTGACACAAACAATAAAGTCACATTTTCACAATAGAACACTTAAGCATGCTAAGTAGAGCAGAGATCCAACAGAAACCTCTAGTGAAGAGATAACATATCACCATGCTAAACTGTGCAATAATAATACTGCTAATACTACTATTAATAATACTACTAATAATACTTCAGCTAGCCATTGTAGCTGAAATGTGTTGCGACACCAGACAATCGGTGAGCTTTGGGGGAGTTGGGAGTGTCTTGAAATTCCAATGGGGAGGCAGTTTTTGTTCCAAAACAGTGGAAAATGGAAAATGGACCTTGAAAATGAGTTTTGAAAGCCATTGTCATTGGGTCATTGGTATTGATCAATAACCCCATCAACCTCCGGGAGATATGGTCATTTTGTGCTATGGGACAGTAAAAAATGGTATTTATTGCCCCTTTCAGGAGCAATAGAAACGATGACACTGATTTTACCAGCCTAAGCTTCTCACACAGATTTGCCTAGACGGTAAAAGCCTGATCACCTTTGGTCTTCATGTTCATAGGTTGCTATGAATTTTGAGGCCAAATCCAGGAGAATCCATACAACATCGATTTCAGATACTATTCTGCCCAATGTGTCTTTTTGAAAATATTTTTTGTATGTGTCCTTGTGTTTATATTTTGAAGCTCAGAGCTGTGTGCATTAGCATGGCTGCCGTTGCATAACAATTAGAGAAACCGGCGAGGTAAGAGCAAGGTGCATTGACATAGTAAATAATGTCAGAGGTTTCTAGTAAAAGAAACAAACCAACAAGGACACACCGCTTTCTCCCTCAAGGCAGCACTGTATCCAGCATCCTATCAGCCAAGGGGGAGAAACCACAGAATCCAGCACAATCAGGATTGATCTGTACCATGTCATGCAGCCAGAGGTCAACAAGAGTGATTTGTGTGGGTGTATGCCTGTGTAAGGTCAGAACATGCATCTTCTCTGCAAATCACCCTCTCATTGGGCAGCAATGTGAGGCGTGAAGTGCTGGGGAAATCACAGTGTGGCCTATTGTAAATTGTGCTGAGCGGGAGATGTGGGCCAGCGTTGTGACACCATTATCTTTCCATCTGACATGAGATGTGCCACATTATTCATGGAGAATGAATAGATGGAAGATCCCAAAGGCTCCGGCGAGTGGGGCCGGGCAAACAAAACAATAGATCAGTATTTATGCAATCACTGTACGGGAAGCGCTGCCTTGAGATTACTTACAAACTGATAGATACCGTACGTGATACGCCGTCCCTTTAGGAATGATTAGACTGTGCAGATTTTCAGATTCTCATAAAATGAACTGCAATTGTTAACATCTGTCCCTTCCCCACTCTATTTTACATGAGCACCCACAATGCATTTGCAGATAACATTCTAAAGCCTATGAAATCAGCCACAATTCATTGCAACTGTTCAATGAATGTATAATGGTCCAGTTATACTGGCCAACAGCTGCTTGGCTGTCCTCTCACAGGAAGCTTGATTTTGATAAACACAGCTGATAAACACACTTGCACGGTACCCAGTAATCACCGCTCATAATAGCACTGCCCCACTAGAATGCATGAGAGGCTACGAGGTTTGATATACCTTTAGGAGCTGCAGCTCGATAGAGAGGGCCTGATGGATGAGTGCGGCAGACAGGGCCTGTAGGGTCTCTTCACCAACCAGGGTGGGCCAGTCGATGCTCTGAAACCAGCCTCAATGGGGGTCCCTAATGGGGCCTGTATTGATCCTGCCGTGGTGTTCGCCCCATGGGTCTAATGGAAACCACTGCTGAAAAAAAAGAGGAAAAAGAAAAAGCGACACACTATTCTTCAATTCTGAATTTGGCTCACACATTGGGGCAGAAAGTCTTCACTTTGTCATGCCCTTCAGTGTTCACTTCAGATTGACACATGTAATGGAAGATGTTTATTTGTGCGGCGTGCAACTGAGTGCAAAGTTGCTGCTCAGAGGTGAACTAATATAGTAAGATACCAGTTGAGGTGTACAAACTGCCCTTGAATGTATTGTTCCCCTTTGAATAAGAGCTTACAGCCACAAACTATGATGTATAGGGTACATGTCCCCTAATGACCTTGGTGTGGTATATTGAATGTAAACTAGGTTTCCAAGTATGTTTGCACATGAAGTATGGGATATGGTGCAAAGGGTCATCGTCATTGTTAAGGCCAGATAGAAATACATCATGCCCTGGCTCTAGTTTGATCAGGCTTGGGTGGGTGGATATAAGAAGTGGATAAAATCAGATATTTCTGCTGCCCTAGCGGTTCGTTTGTCCTATGCTATCCTGTTGTGTTCTTTTGTTGGAGGGTAGGTGTTAGTGAGGTTGTCCCCTAACCGGTGGGCCGGGTTAGATCCCCTGTGTGGTCATAGCTGCAGTAGTATCCTTGAGCAAGATACTCAAACCCTACCCGCACCAGCAGGCTGATCCTGCAAGCAGTAGGTAACAACAGAATTTCTCCTTTGGATCAACAAAGCGCATCCAAATCAAATTCTCCACTGCATACTGTAATAAAGTAGAGATGCCTAAAAACTAATCCTGATATTTCCAATATGCTGGAAGTAATTGACCTAGGATATGATGCCGGTGCCGGGTACCATACCAGGGAACCAGGCAAAGAGCTGATATATCTGCAGAGTTTTTGCTGGAAGTTAATTCTGCATTGAACTTTCCATCAGGTAACATTTTATCATTTTATTTGTATCTCTCCTGCTCGGTTTCAAGGTATTCACTTTTAATATGAAATTGGGAGACATCCTTTATTATGATTCAATGATAACGCCTCCCGTTGTCATAATTTATTGCAGCTATCATTACTGCAGATTCACTGATTACCAAATTAACCTTTGAATCTCTATTCAACTGTAATTGTTAACAAGAACTTTTGCTTGCAATTGCTCATTCTATTTTAGCGACTAATGCAGCTGTCAGCTGCAGTGCACATCTGCAGGGAAATTGAGTATATAGGAGGAAGAACAAAAAGCCAGAACAGAAATGCTTTGCAATACAATGAAAGGGAGCCTGAGCGTCATGTGATACTAAAAAGTTTTTTTAGTTCGATCCATTCAGCTGTGATTTATGGGGGAGGTCAACTAAATGCATGATGAAATGATGTTTTGCACGTTGTGACTTGGGAAACAAGAGTTTTGCACTTTACTTTCCTATCTAGTGAGGCCTCACTCCACATTGTTGCTACACATGCAATAACTTATTGCAATTTTATAACTTTGAATATCCATGCGGCGTGATTTCAAGGCATGAAATAACTGGATTAGTGGCTCTCTTCCAGCAGGTTTCACTCCAGTTTGACTGTCACAAAATCAGTATTCTTGTTCACTCTGCATCTTTCACAAGATGTTCACAGGCATCCTCGTGGAATATGTGAATTCCCTCCAATATATTGTAATGTATTCTTTCAGAAGAAAGGATTTGATGCCTGTGAAAACCCCATAAATCCGATTACTTGGCTTTCAGAAGTTGAAAAAGCAGAAATTTGCCTTGCTGTAAATGTGTAGCAGTATCTTCTAGTGAGTAAACTTGGCTTCGCTGGTTCAATCTACCTTGATAAGGAAGATATAGGATCTGTTTGCCTTTTGTTCTAATATCTGTTTGCCACACAGAGGTCAAATTTCATATTAACAGCTGAGCTGGAATGTCAGTGGGGAATAAACAACTGAAATAATATCCCATAAATGTAATATTCATCAAAAACAAAGGACAGAACATGATTGATCGAGCCTCAACAATAGTGGGAGGGATTGACTTATTCCTGATATGTGTGTCAAACCATCAGAATGGGTGAGAAATGGATGCAATTAACACTGTGTCATTGGATGCATTATCATAAATATTGCAAGGTGAGAGGTAATTTCTATGATTGATAGAAGGAGTCACTGACAAAAGACTCCTGGGACTATTATTTCCCAACAGGCTTTGCGATTGATGACTGGTGACAACTGTTAAGTGTGAGGCAAACATAACAATAATCAAATGAAAATAACTCAAATACGATGCAGAATTTCTGCAGAAAGCTTCCCGACGTCAGTTTCAGTTATTGTATTTGCAGAAGATTTTTTATATCACTGAGCGAGCAAAACGAGAAACAGAAAAGCGCCGTAAAAACATCCTGATCTCCTCCCTCTGACATGATGAAACGGTGACATCTTGCGTGGCGTGTGTTCGGCCGCAATAAATCCTCCAAATTTTATTTTCTACATTTGCATAAGTGATTACTTTAGTCTGCAGCTCCCATATGTTCCACCTGTGTTGATCGGTTTATGGCGGCATAAGGAGATTTGCAAAAAGCTTCTTTCTTATGGGAAAAAACTGCATGTGGTGATGGCAATGTCATCGCACATCCAAAGCGCCGTTTCCTTCTTTACTCTGGGAGCTGGGAAGCAGAAACACACCTCTCCATGGAAGAAGCTGTTGACCCTTTGTCAGACTTTATACGCGAGGTCGATGCGACAGCGAAGGGAAGATCAATTGTATTCATGTCATTTCCGCTGACGCAGCTGTCTTGTAGCGGGTCAGTCCACTCACTCGAGCTGTCACCACACACTAACTCAGCCATGTGGAGGCTCCTCTTGATCTCCCGGCCATCCGCCCAGGTCGTTTCTCCCTGTTGCTTCTGATTTGTCTAGCATAACCACTGTAATTTACACTCATAAAAACACTGCGGCTCATGTACCCTTGTGTGAGGAAAAAAGGTAGATTCCCTTAAAACCATGGAGGGCACAAGAAATCTGTTTCGGTTGCTGGACTGTCCAGTGCATTTCTGTTTGGCTGCATTTCTAATTGAAAGATTTCATTCCAAAAAGCTTTATATCTGTTTTGAAAAACTATTGCTGCATGAAATCCATCAGTTAAAGCTGCACTGGGTAGGATCTTCACGCGTCTTATCAGCCTCACAAAGCGACGCTGCAATGGAGAACGTCGCATTCCCCTCTAATTGAGACGCAATTCTGCAATTCTGGTGTTCGGTATGAAATAAGCTGATTCATAACTTGTAATTGTAATCCATAATGTTCTTTCCTTTCACGCTCGCAATTATTTTGTAAGTCATTTCTTTTCAAATGGTGGATATTTCATTTTGGATTGAAGCGCTTCAGTTCTGTGCAACGGTTTGTTCGGCCGGTATCTATGTGCTTTTCAAAGTGCCGAGAGTTCAAGGGGCACGACAAATCGAAGAAGACACGTTTATTCTATACACAGATGTAATGGCAGTATTTCCATATCAATATAGAAGCACAGATTTCATCACAGTTGTGTAAAAGGAAAAAATGGTAGCGCCGAAACTTATCTGCAAAATCGTGTTCAGCACTGTGATATTAGGCGATACTTTCTGAAGATAAAAACAACCCACTGTTCTCACCGGGAGGCTTACATCTTAAGTCCTCAGCTGAGTGTAAGCCCGGCGACATGTAGAAAACAATGAGACACAAAGGGCACGTTGCACCGAATGCTCCAAGGATCGTGACTACATCCAATCCCCTGACTTTACCTTCCTCTGTATGTCCTGATGTCGCCCCTCCAAGAGCAGAGACCTGGAAACTTTTTAACGCAATGTGACCCACGACCCTCTACTTGGATTCCTGGTGTCCTACAATTTCAGTCTATTGAATTGAATATATGAGGATTTCAATTGGCATGAGACAGTCCGTGAGCTTTGTTTTGTTTGTGAGCATTAATAGACGCTGCAAATACATGTTCGTACACACAAGCACATCAAAGGAGGTCCACCTCCCAAATATTGAGTTGAACCCCATTTTACATGATCCATGTTTTATGCCTCAGGGCGCTTCCACACACTGGATGTTTATTCACAACTATCATTTACTGCTTTAGTTCGGGGGCAAAACAGCAGTCTGGTCATATTCAGCTTCTTCTTCATGTGTTCTTAACTGGTATGAACACCAAAGAAGGTAAATTTCAGAGCGCAGACACTCGTCAAAATCTCTACCTTCTCGGTTAGAGGTCAGCAGAAAGTCCAGTCCAATAAACAAGATACTTGTGACTCTATCTAAGTCCTGGTTCACTTGTAATTGTGAACCTAAATGAACCAAATTCAAAAAGGCAGCAAGGTGAACTTTTCCACTCTGGTTCAGACGCAGGATAACAAACTGAAGGTGTGATCTCACCCTTAAACCTTTTCTTTTACCTGTCGGCTCTTGAAATCAATAAAGGATCACACCTGTCATGTGGAGTCACCTGGTCAGCCTGTTTCATGGAAAAATCACGTGTTTCGAATATTGTTTCTAATCTTCAGTGTACATATGAAAGCAGCAGCTACGGAGCTAACTCGTGATTAGCTAACCTACGTATCAAAGAGACTGTGAGAAATGCTCTTAAGACAGAGAGGAGGGAGAATATCAAAGATGCTCTGTCTGCTGGCCTGTGTAAAGTGAATCTATTTTTTATGAGAATACAATACTGGCAGCTCAATCAGCATGCACTGCAGCATGCAGGAATGCAAGCTGCTGATCTCTGTGCTATTTCTGCCTTTTGCCGTGTCTAAAGCTGACTTTCTAAAGCGACACTATCTCCCGGTCTGCTGTGTAGGTCAGCAGCGGTATCGACTCAGAGCGTCTGCAGGCGCATTAAATCTGAGATGTTGCTGCATCCATGTCGGAGCAGATCATAATGTATCTTTGAAACATCGATGTTTTTTTATTTCACTGCAAATCCACATAAATTACTATGGAGGATGTGTGTGTGTGTGTGTGTGTCTTTGTACAGCTGATATGTGTTTGCTAATTTTAACACTTTGAGTCTCCGTCTCTGTCACTTACTGTACACTGTGTGTGCTTTGAGCGTGTGTGTGTGTGTGTGTGGGATGTGTGTGTTTGCTTTTGTGTGGCAGGATTTTCTATTTCCAGTTGTCGGGTGTGGGTGTTTTACTGCACAAGGCGAACCAAAAGAAATGGAAAGAAAATGGAGCAGTGTTCCTCTAGTTAAATCAGACTTGATTTCTGTGATGGGTAGCAGTATACCATGCCCAGGAACTTTCCTGCTCTGTTGTGCTTCTAAGGAAGTCAATATATGTAGCTTTAATAGACCCCCATTAAATTCAGTCTGTTTCATCTAAAGTAAGTGGTAAAATACTGCCAGGCCATACAGTGCACCAAAGAGTTGGTTGGTGAAAAGCAAATCCATGTCATTTATTCCTAAAGACCTCCATTGGATGCACACAGTTTGTTCTGGATACAGATGCTAATTGCATTTTAATGTGTCATTAAAAATAAACCCATAAATCAAATGGTAGCAGCGTAATTGGGGTTTAGAGATTTAATGGCCCCTTAGGAGGCATAATCCCGCTTTCAGAGGAGTGGGGAGTGCTGCACAGTGCTGGATTTCAGGGCAAACAGAGATAAATGGCCAGCTTTTCAGTGTGACCACAGTATGTCCGATGGGGAGCGAGTCAGCGCCGAGGCCCTGCTTATGAAGGCAGCACATGATTGAAACACCGCGGAGAGGGTCCGGCGTCCGGGGATGACTTCAGAACCGAACACAGACAGATGGAACTGTGTCCACTAGCGCACGTCAGCTGAAGGCTTGGATCAAATGTGAATGCGATGTGTTAAACCAACAGGGCGTGTGCAGATTAGGGTCTGCTTAGTGCCACACAGGCTGTGTGTGTGTGTGTGTGTGTGTCTGCAAAAGATGGTTACACCACGTCCGATCGGCTAACTGCACGTCACTCTCAATAACTGCGCGTCAATCTCAAAGACAACGCAGCGACGTGACTGGTTACCTGCAGCTGCCAATCAAAATGATCTCATTTTGATTGGCAGCTGCAGGTTGAGCTGATTGATCGGTTATACGAATTCTACGTTTTTACACCGACGTTAAAGAGCGACGCTCGTGGCACCGAGAGGGAACGACTTCCACGTGTTATTTCCTGTCCGGCCCGAAGCGAAGACTCCATGTTGTGACGGTTGGCGACCGGCTTTAATCTAATCTGGACTACGGAATAATGTATGTCAGATATCGGCGGAAAGGTGGAAGATAAGCTGCTGAAATCTTGCCGTCAGATGTAGCCGCCCCCGATCTGTTGTTTTAACAGAATTAGGAGGATATGAAGTGGATTATCGTCGGGGCTGAACCAACACTGTTTAGGACCGCTGGACTGTGCTCAGAGGTTACCGTGCATTTTGCACCGTCGTCAAAGTGATGTGATGAGGAATGAAAGGCTTTTCTGTGCACACACGCTAAGACCTTGGGAAGAGGAATGTACCATGCTATTGAACTCTGCTGGAGACACAATAATTATGGGAAGGACGTATTACCGTTCGCCCTGTGAATCAGGGATTAAAGAAATTCCAAACTGATTACATTTTGGCAAAAGAAACTTTTTCGCTGAAAACTTCACGTCGCTTTGGTGCCGTGTCAAACTAACCCTGTCATGCAACTGTTGAGTGATTTGTCATACAGTGATTATCCGGCGGGGGCGAAATGGAATTAAAGCTAATCTGACAACTAACGTCTGTTTTACAGAGGCACCTGTAACTCTGCTAGCAATGAAGGGAAAAGACCAAACAGCTCTTGGTTGTTTACGGGTGTATGTTCCTTATTACCGTTGTTAGTGGCCGAACAGAGTTATTTCCAGCAGCTACCATGGAGTTTTATAGCAGAACATTTTCCAGCGATATACAACATCAACGGTGAACGTCAGGTTTTGGTGTCAAAAACCAAAGAGCAAGGGCTTCTTTTACTTTACACCGACATTCCACAATCATACTGGGAGAAATCCATCGTAGAAGAGGCAGAGACACCAATTTCTCCATCAACAGTAGCCAAGATAGACCAGAATGCAATGCATCTTTGCAGGTCTGTCATTGGTAGCGCGTGAAATACAACACACGTTTCAATGGCTTTTTCTGGTGGTTTTGTGTCTTTTTCTCAGCTGGAAAAAGTGATCGCCATGGCTCTCTTCACCTACATGCATATAGTGCAAAGAACCTTCTTCTCTGCGGGTTGTCGAAAGGCATTATGGGAAATGTAGGACATCACTAATTACTGCTAGTAGATGAGGCAAGTTGAGGGAAAGTGGGTACACCAAAAAAGTAAATTACACTTGCCAATAGCTAGCTAGCAGGATTGGGGAGTATCTGAGTGCATGTAACAGGATTACAGTAATCTATCTACAGTAATCTAATCTAATAATTACAAAAATAAATAAATGTAAGGTTATGAAACATTGGCTGAGAGTGGATGTAGATGGAGATTCAAAATCTATCCTTTAAACTGGAATAAAATGTTGGTTTAACTGCATATTCTTTGGATTTTGGAAGAAAAAGCAACCAAAAGTAATCAGATTACATTGTTTCAGTATTCCAGTGGATTACATTGTTGAGTATAACATTAAGAAGGTGTTTCAGTGTTCTGTTACAGATTATGTTGTGAAAGTACCGTTGCTTGGGCGTTTTAATTTGTAGTACTACTTTGTTTCCACGCGTGTTCAGATTATTCTCAACAACGAAACGAAGAACATTCTGGTGTAATGATCAATAATTGGAGAATTTATGGAGGGTGGATGATCGAAAAGGACTCGTCCGTGGAAGAAAATCAGCCAAATGTTGCCTGTGAGAGGAAGTAGGGATGGAACAACTCACACAGAACGGACCTTTAATGTCTGGATGTAATTTCCTCTCATCCACTTGGTTATGTAAGCGGCAAGCAGGAGCAGAAACAAGGAGGAAGAAACTAGCATGGCAGGGAGCGGCGGGAGGGGTGG
>CABFOQ010031249.1:0-22310 GCA_900660455.1 Gephyroberyx darwinii
ACATATCTCAGAAGGCAGGCCATTAAACGGGTAATTATTTGCTGTAAGTCATTATAAGGTGAAGCTATTGTGAGATGTCGCCGACTGTACTGTATCAATGAAGAGATTCAGTCGTGAGAGAGGAGAGAAATTACATTTATACAGCCAGTTTGCATTTACAGGCCAGTCGCTCTCTCTCTTGCTCTCTGTTTCTCTCTGTCTCTCAAAGTGTGAAGAGACACCATGAAATCCTTTCCTTCAACTAATTAAGCTTTGAGTTGCCATCAGGGTCAAGTGGCCAAGATCAGGGGTAATGGAGACTTACCTCTGATTAAAAAGCTCAACTGAGAAGTGCATCCACCAGAAAACACACACACACACACACACACACACACACACACACACACACACAAATCTATGTTTTTGGACAATATCACCATTCCCTGTATGCAGAGATGAATCATGTTTGTTTGTCCACCGATATACAGTGATTTTGCAAGTGTTTGAGATAGTCGTGGATCCAAACCCAGAAATAAGCTATGATCTTGACGTACGAGCCTGAGATCCTCGGCTAGTCAAGGCTGAAGACTAAGGGTGACCGACCGGGCCTTCTCCATCAAGGTACCCAGACTCTGGAACGGCGAGGGGATCAGGCTAGCCACTTCAGTTTCTTCTTTTAAATCTCTATTAAAAACCCACTTTTTAGGCTTTCTTTTAATTCAACTGATTCATAATTTTGTTTTTATTGTTTATAAATTAACATTAAATTGATCTCCAAACCAATTAGTCTTTACTGTTTATATTGTAGCCAACAATTAGTTTTAACAGTAGCAGTTTTATCCAGCTGAAGTCATTTATTTAAGTGATACTAGTGATATGAAGCGCAATGTTAGCATATTGCTAACACTGAAGCTCAAGACAGTTAAGTCTGACAATTATTAAGAATTCAACCTGGTTGGTTTGGGCATAAATATAATGTTAGCAACATGGAGTACCTGACCGCTAACATTATGCTAACATTAGCTAACATTTTGGATCAACATCCATCCATGTGGACCTTCTCCAGCTCTGCTCATCTCTCCAGAATAGTGAATGACAACGTTGGTGTATATTTTAAGAATTTGTCCAAAGACCAGTTGAGTTCCAGGTTTCCCCCCCTGAGAATGATAGAAATTAAATATGGCCTCTCTGTGAATAAGGTGAATGGGAGAGGGAAAAAAAAGCGAATGCTAAAACTGCTAGGAATAATCCATGATTAATCGGGATATACAAGTAGAGGAAGAGCGGGAGGGATGGATGGGAGAGAGAGAGGGAGAGATTTAGAGAAAAAGAAAGGAAAAGAGAGGCAGGGAGAGAGAGGGTGGTTGGTGTGGGGGGGGGGTTGGCAAGAGCTGGGGAGAGATGAATGATGGACTCTAAATGAAATGTCACTCCCAGTAATGGGAAAAGGCCCCTGCAAGAAAGCAGGTCACTTAAATTGCAAAAGATATACTTAAGCAGTTGTGCCTCGAGCATAGTGCGCTTGACAAAACTGTTAACATTAGGTTTCTAAAATAAAAATGAATGGAGGAGGGAAGGCGGGGGCGGGGGAGAGAAAATAAAAATGCATTGCTTTTTTGTCCGTGGCCTCTGCAACCCGGCTATTATCGCTAGGGACGGTATCATCTTCATCAAAACGAACCCTTGGCTCACGGGTGAGGCACATGCATGCACGTGTACGCCCCATGCAAACAGCTATACACCTCTGCAAACATGCGCCTTTCTTTTGCACGCTCATTTTATGATGCTGCAAATTCAGTCAGTATGCTGAGCATTGTTTCCCTCAGAGATAACGCTGTTGTTTCATTTAATAAGTGCCACAATCCAGTATCTGACTGCGAAAGTCATGTCTGCCCTGAGTAAAAAAAAAGATCACCTCCAAAACAGCATTACAGAGCAGACTTTCCCTTTGAAACACACACACAGCCCCTGGCACAAATCAATAGGACGAGGATAAAATGCACTTCCATTTAATTAAGATAACCAGCGCACTCTCTGTCATAATCTCGCTGTCTCTCTCCTCTCTCTCTCTCTTTCTTTCTGTGCTGTTCCTCATGTCATCCCCCTAAGGGGTTTGAGAAAAGATGTCGGCAGGAATCTGGATTTAATCGTTTCCCAGATCGGTGCCGTGTCTTTCTTCCCCCTGAAGCGTGTTCTCACTCCCCCACCCCCACAATCTCCTCTTTGGAATTTCGTCTGGGGAGTGTTCTGCCCCTGAAGTGTGTTTGCTCTGGGGCAACTGGACTCTTGGGGTGGACGTCTTCAGCTGAACTGGACACAATTCATTGTGTAGGGGTCGGTGTCAGAATGCTGACTGGTGTGCTATGGTGGATTGCGTTGGGCTGTTTTCAGTTGTGAATAGTGCAGAGGATGAAGGTTGCCTTGGTTTCAAATGAGCTTCGAGGTGCTCATTGGAGTTTGGGTATGGGCTGAGATTAGGGGCACCAGAAACTGCATTTGTCATGCTCAGCTTGAATAATTGAAAAATTGTATTTGCATTGCATAATTTGAATTTGTATTACACAATTTGAAATTTAATATAACGGTCTGAAATTTAACAACACTTCCAGGGACTTATAAAAAGTAAATGAGCACTGATTCAATTTATATCTCTGCCCATAGCGCAAAGCTTCTAACAAACACAATACCAGCATTTGCCATTAGCTAACATTTGCTTAAGTGTCTAACAATAGTTACAAATCATTACAGCTAATGTTAGGATAATGTTACTAGTGTTACATTCCTTTGCTGTAGTAATGTAATATTAGCCAGTAGCGTTAGCAAGTTTAGCATATATATATATTTATTTATTTTTTAAATTTTGCCTTTATTTGACAGTAGGGAGAGACAGGAAAGATCAGGTGAGAGAGGAGGGATGACATGTGACAAAGGTCCCGGACATCACGGTTATGTGGTATGCGCCTTAGACCACTGAACCACCAAGACGCCCCAGCGTATTTGCTTTTACATGATTGTGGTATACATGGTTCTTTGTCATGTTGTGGCAGGGGACCCGCAGTGTTGTTGACAATGAGATTCTTAGATTATTAGTGAATCATAATTAATCGATTCACTAGTGTCAGACGGCCCAAAAGAATCGAGTAAAAGAGTCGGTCTTCCCATGACTAGTACAAGGAACTGGCCATTGACTGTCAGCAGCAAGGCTGCAAGGCAAGGTGCATGCTTGTCGAGGTAGGCGGAAAATCCCCCCTACAGCACACTGGGCATCACTGGAGCAAAGAGGAGAAAAGCCATCAGCATGCTTATTGAGGCGCAGGAAAAAATGGCTCCAGATGGCTCTAGATAAAGTGAACGAAACCATGGTGAACATTGTAATGCCACCTGGACACAAGTTGGGGCCTGATCAACCCCAGCTGGGTCACCTGGTCTAGGATGTCTGATGTGAAAAGACCCAAAACACCCAATGGGCCCAGGATACATCATCGATGATGTGTCCAGTAGCATTGGAGGGAGAATTTATCCAATCATGTATAACATTATATATTGGTATTAAGATTGATAATTATAATGCACTGTAATTACTACAATTAACTACCCCTCTTGTGTGAGCACAGGGGAATGAGCACCACAGGGGAACATCCACATGCATCCAGGCTCTAACCTTTGTAGAGCTGTGGATAAAAAAGTCAGGTCACTGAACCCCTAAGAGGAGGGCTGACTGCCAAAGGAGGGTTTGTCTAAGTGGTTCTTTGGTATCTCCAAAAGTTTGAATCTGCTCAAACACAGTCAGAGCTTCCTTTTACTACCTCCCTGGTCACATGGCAGCAGAATGAGCCAGATCCCCTTCATAACTCTTCAGAAATAAAAAACCTCTCCTTGGAAAAGTTTGGTGGAGCAGATTGAAGAAGAGCTCATTCTATAGTCTCTCATAAAAAACCAAGAAAGAGCAGCTGGAGAACCCTTCATTACTAGGTTGTCCTTCATTGAAATTTAAGGTTCCGTTACTCAATGAGGCTCCACTAGCACCCGCATCTAAACAAAGGGAATGCCTTCAAGAAGTTGAGGACTTCTAAGGGTATGTATGAACATCAGAATGAGAAACATCTCTGACATATTCACATGCACAGACTTGGATGGAAACCCAGCTACAGTCAAAGAATCCCTCTTGTGCAGAACACCCGTCAGAGAGACACCAGCCACCCAACGAGTGACATAGCTCAGTTGGAGAAAAATCGTCAAGTTGCCGCAGCAACCAACCAGGGTGCACTGCTTTAGCACACAAAAAAATGACCAGAAAATAAAAAGTAGTTCTTAGGGTTCATGCAGTCATGTTTAATTCATTTTTTGGTTCTACATGATTGAAAGTTTAAACAGGCATTCTATGAATCTACAACTTCAGCCTCTAATAGAGCAGCTCCAGGTTGTGCATCTTAGTCCTTGTTCTGGTGTTTGTAGCTATAGGATAGTGGTCCATGATCACAAATATTGATTAAACGCTCCCAGGTGAGTAGTAAATCATAAACGAACTCTGGAATTGAGTTAAATTCCATTCAAATTATCAGTTTTCTTAAAATGAGATGCAACACATTTTGGAGAAAGTATCAGTATCTAAGCTGCTGTGGGGTTTCTTCAACATACCTCTAGAGCAGCTTGGTTTGGAGATGCCTTACTAAGCAGAATTACCCCTGTCTAATTTCCCCCGTCTAAAGATACCGCTCAATCGCTCTGTCCCAGTGCCCTGCTCTACTTAACCATTACAGTTAATGAGGCCAAACATGACACCATTGTCTTGTAGTGGTGTCATACTGCCTACATAACAGAGCCCCATGGCTCAGGATGAACTGTCGGATTGGAAACAAAATGGCTACTTTAGGGAGTGACACGCTATCTGATGCTCAGTGTCAAGGATATAGGGTGGGTCCTCTTTGAGTAGCCTTATCTCAGGTATAATTACAGTGCTGGGGTGGTTACAGTAACATGCGACACACGTGAGAATGCGTACTTATATGCAAGGGTTGAAAGACATTTGACACATTTTCATTAGCTTTGCAAGGGGGGATTACATAATTGGGGTTGCAACTGATAACCACTTTTTAAGGCCATCCTTGTTCCAACATAAGCCAGTCATTGATGATGGCTCATATGAAGTTCTCTTTTTAAAAGCCTTAATGATATACACTCACCGGCCGCGTTATTAAGTACTCCTGCTCGTTCACGCAAATAGCCTGCTCCTCCAAACAGCGAATCATGCGGATGCAACTCAATATATCAAGCTTGCAGACATGGTGAAATGTTTTTTTGTTGGACAAAACATTAGAACAGGCAAGATGATCTAAGAGACTTTGACCATGGTATAATTGTTGGTGCCAGACGTGGTGATTCCAGCATCTCAGAAACAGCTGAACCCTCCTGGGGTTTTCACCACTACAGTTTCTAGAGTTTATAGAGAATGGCGGACAACTTGTTAATGAGAGGGGTCAGAGGAGAATGGGCAGAGTGGTTCAAGCTAACAGAAAGGCCACAAATGCTCCATTAACAGCTCTTTACAACAGTGGTGTGCAGAAGGGCAACTTGTTGAATCCATGCCGCCAAGAATTCAGGCTGTTTTGAAGGCAAAAGCGGGTCCTACCCGGTACTTGATAGGTGTACCTAATAAAGTGGTGAGTGGTGAGTCTAGATATTTTTCATATTTTTCATATTTTTCATTCATATTTTATTTTTTATATTGCAATATCAGTATATTCCATATGTTGCTGTACCCTAATACACCCTATGTATTTCTGCTAGTGCCCTAACTACTGTATATGGACATCCAGGTTCCCACAACTCAGCTAAGCAGCCTTTCTAACTGTAAAACAAAAGCACAGAACCAACAGCAGAAAGACAGATACCCAGGGACAGAAAAACAGCAGAGAGGAAAACACATATAGACAAGACAGAGAGAAATCAGAAAATCCCTTGTTTGAGGAATAATCCCAAATCTTGGTTTTGGCCCTGAAAGAAGTTCTGATCTGATAAGGCTGCATCTCCATCCTCACGTCCACTCACTTTAGGATTACCAAAATCTACAATTCATCTAGACTGCCAGAAAACTGAAGGTAGGGGCTAATCCGCGTGATGTTGAGATTAGCGGATTGGGTGGCGGCTTTGGCGCTGGAGGCGACAGGTCTGGTCAGATCACGTCAAGTCGCCAGGAAGGGGAGAAAAAAAAACACAACAAGATAACGTCTCGGCGTCGCTTTTATCCCAGTAGACTGTTTGATCGAAGGCATACAGCAGATCGATCTTAAGCGGTCCCTGGAGGCCACAGGCGTACTGTTTCAGGTTTCGTGAGGTAACAAGATTATCATAATTTGTTTTGTGGCAGACACTGCAGGTGCAAAATACTACATTTGGTATCTACAGGTTACATTACATTATCCAATGAGTGCATCTGCAGCTTCAATTACAATTGCATTACAATTAACAAGAATTCATTTTTGTCAAGAGCAAGTGAAGTGGGCAGAGTTGAGAAATCATTCACTATTATGATTGTATACTATATGACTTTGGGTGATGGGTCTATCTTTTGGCGTTACCGCAGACTCAAGCGAAGGTGTCACTTTGTGCACAGAGGGGAATCCAACAAAGCTCCCATAGGCCCAATTAAACCCAGTGGAGCCGAGTTGAATTGAAGAGAGAGAGTGACAGAGAGCAAGATAGAGATAGAGAGTGAGAGAGATAGAGAGAGAGAGAGAGAGATGGAGAGAGAGAGAGAGATTAAGGTTACTGCCACTACTTGCCGAGGTGTCAAGGTGCATGATATAATGAGCAAAGTGGATTGACAGTTGATCTGCACGCACACAGGCATTCTGGGAAGGAAGTGAGACTTTAACACTTACACACACACACACACACACACACACATGCATGTTTTAAAGGCATGGGGTGCAAACTAAAAAAAAGCAATTTTTCTCACTATACTGACCCAAAACACAAACCGTGTGTGTGTGTTTGTGTGGCAACCAGGTCACGATCAAAGCAATGACCTTTCATAAGACCAGCAGGGACGTATACCATCTATCAGTTCTAGCATGCACGCGTGTGTGTTTGTGTGTGTGTGTGTTTGTGTGTGTGTTTCACTGCCTGTGATTTTGCAACCCTGTGCATATAGTATGTATGGAAGTCTACTTGTGCGTTCATGTCTACGTCAAAGGTGTGTGCATTTGTGTGTGCATCTGTGTGTATCCCATGGGCCTGGAAGTTTCTAGAGCAAGGTCCATTCCATCTCTTAAACAAGGTGCCACCATAAATAACATGACCCACATTAAAGACCACAGTGCCACTTGTATAGTGGGAGACGCCGCAGTGGCTCCATCTTGTCTTCAAAAACTGATTAAGATTTGCCGTGCACCCATGCTTTTCTTTTTCAGGTGCACATTCACATTAAAATGCGTCTCCAGTATGCACGTTGGAATCAGATTTCTCTTTCCTTCGCCAAAACACAGATTGCCGGGCACGTCCCCTCGTCTGGTAATATTTGCTCAACATCCACCAGTATCCTCACAATCCATTTTTAATATGCATGTTACTGATACTGGTTGGATCGTCTAATGTTTATTAGGTGCAAGAGCTGAGCACCTCTATAGGAGCAGGGCTCAGAGCGTACATTGTTTCATTTGTTCATTTGTAATGCTTTTTTGTAATGCACTGGGAGCGTTTAATTATGGTAAGAACCGTTTAGGTCGTGGAGAGTCCCAAGAGCCATTCACAAACCAGAGAGTCGCTCATGATTTTCGCATGACTTAGATATTTTGTTATGGGCAATTTGATTCATTATACATTGGCCAAATTAAATGGTAGGACAGGTAAACAAGCTAGGGCCACAGGTTCCAGAAATGGAAAGGTTCATTTGTTTTGTAATCAGTGCAACTTCTGCTGCTGACAAAGATGTCCAAGACAATGATGTTCAATCCAGACTCTGACCGGTGTATGTGACAGGTAAATTCTTTGTATCAATTGGTGATGATATGTAGGCTCATACAGGTTTGGAGCAAAATGCCATAAATGGTTCACTTCCATTGGAAGAAAGTGTACACTATATCAAGAAAAATGTAGTTGTTATATGTGGATCGGGAAACCATACCTTGCAGTTTTTTTGTGTATATGGCTGCTGCACTACATATGAAAGACAAGTATTTCCAGTTCACAAGCTCCAGCAGTCAGATCTCACATAAGCTCTCCTTTTGTCACTTACACTAAGGGATAAGGGCAAACGAAACCATAACATCACGTCACAGCTGTCTGTAGGATATACCTGGCTTTGTGCACACCAACCTCACATATCCACAAACAAAGAGAGGGGAAATAAAAGAGGGTAGGTTATACTCTGATATTTGCAAGCTTGCACCATGAAAAAACACAACAATGCGCTTCGGTGTCCATTAACAGTGAAGGAAAAATGAAAAGAAAGTGGTGTGTTTATTAATAGCGAGGACCAGTCTATTCGTATGCCAATGAATCAGACAGAGGAGTGGAAGAGCCATAATGATCTGTTGATATCAGAGGGAATTAATTCTTAAAGGCACCCTTGGACGGCGGCAACCCCCAGTCCTGCCATGGTGGATGTACCGTATTGAGCTGTCTTGTTATAAACACATTTGATTCATACACTGTATTTACCTTGTGGTAGCTAACATTAGTATGTTTCAACAGCCAAGTTGTCTTTGTCAACTAAATCCTTTTTTTTGATACAAGACAACACAAACTGGCATTTTATATGGACACGACACAATCTGCACTTGTTTTTTCACAGGTCGCCAATGTATGATGTCATGTCACACCATCATTGGCTAGGCATCCCTTCAAAACAGCACAGCCGAACCTCCAGTTACAACAGTGCCTTACAAAGCACCAAAGATGAGCCCAGCACTATCAGTAACCATATTATAATTCATCATCAGGGCTCTGGAGATTACGATACCTGCTGTTTACACAGCAGATGTGCACTTTGGATCAATTACGTTTGCATCCTGCCCTCTCATTTATTGACTTTGCCAAGTGGGAATGTTAGCCAAAAGCTAAAAGGCAGAGTGAAGTAAATGACTCATGTTGTGATGTGACACAGAGAAGGCTCAGATGGATTGGCAAACACAGAAATACAGAGTCAGTCACACACACAGACACACAGACACACACACACACACACACACACACACACACACACACAAACAAAACATGCAAGCATATGGGCACAAGGATGTATGTGTTACATGCACACACAGACTCAAGCTGATCTAACTTTCATTTCATTTGCTTCTGTACCTATTAGGTGATGATGTTTCATCATCATCCGTTTCTTCGAAATCTTGTATATTGTGTCATATGATTGACATATTCATATGATTGTCATATGAATATGTCAATCTACATGTCCACAATGGCTACAAGCAATGTCCATAACTGACCATCAATTGTGCTATCCAGTGCTGATATTTAAGAGGTGCGAAGACGTAGACAAAGTTAATAGATATATAGATGATGCAATGCGGTAAGGGTGGAGGCAATTGCTGCAACTTGAACCCTTCAATGCACAGACCTCAATTCAGATTATGGTGTGCAACCACAAAATAATCTAGTCTGTTATTGGCCAGTCAGTTCCAGTGTGGTGTAGCTCAGGTGTGTCAGTCTCAGGTGTGTAGCAACCTGCCAACCCACCTAAAACAATGTAATTTGGATAGCTTTCAGTGGAGAGTTTTTGTGTCCTCCTGTTTCAGAGGCTTTTCCACCCTGACAAGAATAAAAGTCTTGGGTGCAAACACTGAATACGTATCATTTTGAAAATCAAATTCAAATTTAAAGATGATGAATATCAGCACGAAAATATTGACTATCGCTCCAAAAGACCAATGCTGTGCATCTCCTCTAGCTGCCATCTCTGTGTTCAATCAACAACCAGCATCTTAAAGTTAAAAAATATCAGTATCGACCTTCAAAAATCCTTTGACCCTCACCACAGACTTTACATACGAGTGCTTAGGGGTGCTATTCTGGGTACAGCTGGCTGTTTGAGCCAAAAAACAGATCTTCGGTTCTGTGCTTCATAAACCTTTAAGCCTGCAGCATTGGTCTGCATGTCAGTACGGCATCGCCCCTCTCCCACCATTTGTTTCAAATCTGACGAGCTGCGGTGGGGTTGGGTCGCAAACTTTAACGCGGCTATCTTGTTACGAGGTCGGGTTGCCGGAGCCATAAGAGCCACATTGCTTTTCAGCCTGATCCGATTGGTCCGTGAACTGAAAGCAACACTGATGAGCCAGTGACAGAGGAGATTAACCTGGGTTTAACCTCTGTTGCTCTGGACTGGAACCTCGCTCTCTTTTCTTGCTTTTGGGTTTTTCTGGCCATTGCTGTTAGTTTGACGTAAAATCACTATGTCAGTCTCTCTCGTGACATTTGCCTCTCTCTCTCTCTCTCTCTCTCTCTGTCTCTATAATAGTATAGTATAGTATAGTGGGTGACCCAGAAAAAGGAGAGTTCATCAAGGGTTCTTTGGTTAGGGTAGTGGCTCTATATGGATCCATTATAAACCAGTATAAAGAAGACAATGCGGTTCTATAGCACCATAAAGTGCCTAAAGAACCATTTTCTGGTACTATACAGAACCTTTTTTTGTTTAGAGTGTACCTCTTTCGGAACCAGCAAATTTGTAAATGTTCTTTAAAGCACCATAAAGGTTCTATGTAGAACTATTACAGCAACAAAAATTGTTCTGCTATGTTACAATCCTAAAGAACCATTTTCTGGTATAATATAGAGCCATTTTTGTTAAGCTGACACTTAAAAATAGCATTTCATTCTCCCCTTATTCTGCCTAGAGCATGTGTGTGTATATGTGTCAGATTAGCTTGTCACGTGTAGGTGTTTCCCAGCAGAGCCAGGTGTGGACACCAACACTGAGTCACAGTAATCCTCTAATGCAGGGCTTCCCAAACTTTTTTTTTTTTGTGACAAGGACCCCTAATGTGTTGCTTCGCCCTGCTGGGGCCCCCCACCAACAAAACATAGGCCATGAACCACCCACATCCTGTGCAAAGCGTAGCACAATTCTCATTTGTATAACATTGTGTAGCATACTCGCTACCCCCTGGGGACGCGACAGACGGAGACGCAGAGCGGAGGAGAGAGTTCATGAGCTGGCAGGCCGCTTTATTTGTACATACAACATACAATATTGCGTTGACTGCCGCTTTCCAGCATCTCCCGGCCGGCGCACCAGGTCAGCCACAGAGCACCAGAGCTGCCAAGTCCAACAGGATGCTGTCCAGCTCCAAACCCGACTGGCTAGCTCTTACAGCTCTGCCCCCGGCTGTATCCTCTATGACACACAGGTTAAAAAGAACCAGCCCATTAGCTTGATTCTGTCCTGCATCCAGCCCACACCCCTTCCCCCATAATTGCCATCTAATATGTATGTTTCAATAGCAATCACAGTAATCAATATTGTGTTATTTTTCATATATTGCATACTCACTTTGCACTTTTAAGTATTTACTGTATTCACCTCATGACCAAAAAACAATGTGCATGAGAGAGAAAGAGGTGTGTGTGTGTGTGTGTGTGTGTGTGTGTGTGTGTGTGTGTGTGTGTGCGCGCGCGCGTGCGCAAACCCTCTCTAGTGGTAGGGGTGGGCCTGGTGGTTTGTCAGTTCTTGTTTCAGATTTATCAATCCCATACACATATCATTGTCCACTTGCTTGTTTGTACTTTCAAAGCAGACAACCCTGATTCGCAAAGAGAGGTTATGGCAAATGGAAGTAGGCATTCAGTAGCCTTCTCAGAGGCCGACAGAAATTCATCCTTTACATATATCCAGTACTCAGGGAGGGAAAAAGCTGGGAATTAGATTTTCAATGCCCCCCTGTTTGACATGTCAATGAGTTCCTCTTGGGAATTCATATCTCGGTTGGCCCCCGAATTCTGGAGCAAGAGGGTCCACCTTTTCCAGATCCACCTTTGATGAGCATTGTCCAAGTCAGGGTGATAGTCTTTGACATTGCATTCAAATTTCTCCTTTTGTCCCCATGCTGCTGAGTGGTCGCTCACCTATGCCTACCATTCACAGACTAGTTAGACATCTCATTTGGTCGTACGTGACAGGTAACTTCATGCTTCATGTAGGTAGGTACTTTATTAATCTCCGGGGGGGAAATTTCTTCATTACAGCAGCCAAGACATAGAATAACACTAAGAATAGAAATCAGGTCTGGATAATAAATAGCTGATGCCTCGTCTTGGTTTAAATTTCAAAAGTTCAGAACCCTACGCCACAACGCTGCCCCACGCTTTTCATAGATACACTGTTAGAATCTGTTTTCTCACCGCTTTTTATGCTATGTTAGGTCCTGGTTATCAGCCTGACTTCGTCTGCTGTGATCTTCCCCCAGAGCTCTATACTGCACATTCCTTTCGAATCGGTGCAGCCACCTCTGCAGTGGCAATAGTGCCAACTTCGACCTTTATAGCACAGGTTGCTTGTCTTGTGCATATGAACATTATTTTCAACTCGATGCTATGAACCATTAGGAGGTGATTGGCTGGGTTTAAATTTTTTCTTTAAATATCTGTCAGGTTATATCTGTATGGATTGCATTTATATGCTCAGAACGCTGACATGCTGCTGACTGCCACCTCAGTGAGTATTGGCATTAATTAAGTTTACAACATGCTGTTTCTACCCATAGGTTAGGTACATTTAGTGGCATAGAATATTCCCCTTAAATCAATATACTGCAAGTGCGTATCTTAATGCTCTTAATGCTAATGCTCACTGACTATTGCAACAATGCAAATAAATTTTAAAACAAGAAAGAATTCTAGATCTACATGTTGACACTGGGAATGAGCATTAAGAATGGATGATAATACATTTCAGGAAATTCCTGTATTCATTTAAAATTCCTCCTCCAGATCTTCTATAAGACCATGATAAATTTAACTCAAAGTATTCTGTACATACAAAGTCAATAATAACCGTCTGAAATCATTGTGTGTTATTGTCACCATTCAAAAACAGCCAAAATTATTAGTATACAATATTATATAATGTTATTTATTGAAGTATTTATAATTAGTCTATTAGTCTATTAGTCTATTAGCCTGTTATTTTATTAGTGATGTAAAAACAGTCTATTTTTTAGAAAACTGACTTAATTTGGAAGGTGTTTACTTCCAGGAAGTTCAAAGTTCAAACAATAAATGCAAATTCTATTAAGGACCCTTCAGCAGCAATACAAAACACAATAGCTTCATTTAATAATATTTTGTTTTAACTTAACAACTAATATTACAATTTGCATCAGCTTTCAAATATGTAACAAGAGCAGCAACCCCCCCAGTCACCTACACATCACATATTGATTATGACTGCACCTTCATAAAGCCAGAGGACAGTAACAACAATTAACAACATCAGAAACACAAAACATTCATGATGAACAACCATTTCAGCAGTTGCAAGAGCATTTGTGGCAGAGCCATTCTTCATCTGGGACCTCCTTCACCTCAGCACACTCAACATAGAACCACAGTTGGCAGAAATCACATTGCACCCACTCATCAATATCGTCCTCAGCCGATCCAGGTGGCACAACATCTCTACAAATAGGACAAATGTTCACCATCCTCTATCGCCTGGGGCACCTCTGTTCTTGCTTTGCCGACCTTCTGTTTCTTCTTTTTCCTTCTGCTCAGCCTCCTTTTCCTTAAGCGTTTTTGGTATATTCATCACTGGTTATGATCCTCGCTGGCAGCGGTAGGCAGTGTCTAACGTCCTTGGTCTTCTCAAAGCTTGGGCTAACCAGGACAATTGCCAGACTTTCTTGGAACGATGCCTGCTGCCATCAGGTAGTTCTCAGGTGTCAGCTTTATTTTTTAATGGGGGATGGAGCCTGGTTGACCCAAGAGGGCACTAGAGTGGAAAGGTGCAGCAGACTCCTGGGTCACAGTGGGAACTTCTGGTGTGGAGGGGACCAGTTATGACGACCTGGGTCCACAACCTCCCTGGACCGAAGACCTTGATGGTGTCGGGAGTCACAGCACTCAGGTAGGGGTACAGGACTACCGAAAATTGTTTCTTCCTCACCACCATGTCTCCCCTCACCAGTCCCATCTTTGTGGCAAATTAATGCCTTTTTCAGTGGATTGAAGACACTGATGTCTAGGGGTATGGGTGTTATGAACAGGGAGACAAAGTATTTCAATACTGCTCTCCCTGCAGAACCTGGTGCGTAATTCATGAAAGGGCACAGCCATTTGTAGAAAAGGTCCCCATCCATATAGCCATATAGCCATATATATTCTTGTACTCCATAGAGGGTATCTCTAGGGCCTTCCAGCTTGTAGCTTGTGGTGGGGAGGCAATGGGGACATATGATTAAGGGCAGGATGCCATCACCGGCTGCGCTGACTCAGCAGTGTACGGTGATATGTTCCTTTGTTGTCTGCCCCTCTGGCAAACCACACTCTCCTGAGACTTTGTTTTTTTTTTCACAATTAAAGATGAGGAGGGGTTTCTCCTGGAGGTCATGCGTTGCACCATGAACCCTCGCTCAATTCAAGGAATCAGGCACCCAGGTGGTCTGTTCTGGATGGGTGGGCCTTGAGCCTTGACCACCAATTGTGGTCCCGTCTCCAAATTCACCAATATCAGAGCTTCTGGTGGTGATGGCAGAGTTGGCATGCAGAGAAATTGCATATTTGTTATATTTCTAGGCCTGGAGTCTGGTATGTAGGATGTTGTACTTTTTGGATATTGCTGTGAAACTTTCTCCTGCCATTACTTCCTCTACTGTCTGCTAGAATTTCCTAGTTGTAATGCTTTTTCTTCCGCATCTTAGATAAGATTTCCTACACGGTTTTACATTGGAACATCACAGATGGAATGAATGAAGGAATAGATGGACAGGCCAAGCTCTTCTCTCTTATGACTTCAGGATAACAGTAGTGAAATCAGAACATTGTATAACATGCTATAATTCACACCATGACAGTCCAGGGAAATTGTATAGATAGTAGGGTTAGACCAATATATTGGTTTGCCGCTATTGGCTTTTCATTAAAAATTGGATATGTTCCAGTCAGTCCGGTCCACCTCTGACATGATGGATATGATGTAATTGATTGACTGGTTGCCTATTTGGAAGCCCTTAACTGAGAGATGAGTTGAATGTAATATTTTGATCAGATACCACAAAAGTATGCATTGGTAGTAGCAGTATTACTGGGTTTCAATGGAGAGTTTTAGTGTCCCTTGGGAAAACACTGAATGCTAGTCATTCCTTTTAATGTTTTGGCATAAAAATGTTTAAAGATTGGCAATCTGCAGCATCAATTAAAAAATGTTTTTTTGATTTCATGTCCTTTTTATATGTATATATATATATACCCTAGCAGCCTGTAACAATCCCATAACACATGCACACTGATTCATAATATACTCTAATGCATGACATAATGGATTCTAAGAAATGCAGTTTTCTGATGTTAACCTAAAAATAGTGCTTGTGATGTCTTTCCATGCACTGCAGGTAATGTGGTACCATGCTCACTGATCTGTTAAAGTGATCTGATGTTCGTGGGAAGGTGTCGTCATCTGAGATGATGAGAGAGCTGTACCGATAGTCAATGGTAATTAAGAAGGATAAGTAGGCGCGTGCACACACACACACACACACGATAGGTATTTGTATTGGTGTATGTTTGCAGTGCTGTCTAATTGATAAAGTGATTGTTGACCACAGTAATGAGGATCAATGGGGATATTCACTGTTGCCATATGGCCCAATAAAACACACACAGATATACACAAACACACACACACATAAACCCACATAGATATATTCAAAGTGGTGATTTCACAATCTTTATGTTTTGTTTATGTGTGTGACAGACAAAAAACACACTCACAAACACACACACTACTAGATAAGACTGATTCGACTCAGAGCTAATCTAATGACAGCGGGTCCCAACGGGCTCAGGAGGGAAACAGTAGCACATAGACTTTGTCAAAGGACACTTTCACTACAATGTCAGGGAAGGAGGATTACTAAGGTCTTTTGAGAGGAGGACTCTAATCTCGGACTCCTTTCCACCAGGCATTAACATGTATCTCATATACATAGATGATTTAGCTGGGTAAAATTTACACCTGACATTAAAATGCATCTGCGGTGTATAAATTGAAATTGGATTTCTCTTACCATTGCCAAAACACAGATTGTCATGCACGTTGCTTCCTCTTGTAATATTTACCTCCTATATTTACAACAATCCATTTTTGGATCGTTAATAGGTTTTGACCAATGTAGGTTTTGGATTGGGTCCGCATCTACTAAAAAATCCTAAACATTTACAAGGATTCAGTGTTTCTACCAGTATTTTGTTCTTGGCAAGCCTCTAAAACAGTATTTAGACTAGTGCACACTGACAACCAGTGAAATTTGCAATCGAACAAACTACATCAGATCTGTCATATTGGAGGTAGACGACATTGACTGGCCTTTATCCAGTCTATGAACAAAAGGCCAGAATTGGCAAACTGATTTATGGTTCTAACCCTTATTTGAGTTGCCTGCCACCTGATTTGTGTGTGATTTGCGTTTACACTAGGATCATATGTGTTTTGTCTCCATCCAATTACAGTCCAATCCCATGATGCATGTTGGAGTGGAGTCCTTGACAATAAAGCTCTTGGCGCATGAGGCCATGGTATCCGGCTAAGTTAGTTAGTTAATTAGTTAGTTAGTTAAGGATCAGCATTAGCCAACACAATTAATGCATCTCTGACCACCTCCGGAGCTGGTTTGAGTTATCAGATCTTCAATGCATTTTAGCTGCATTTAACCCTGGATTTTATGTGTTTTTGTTATCTGAATACAATCCAATTATCCATGACACGTCTGGGTGAATGATACAATTATATAGCAAAAGCTCTTTTGTGTTGTTCGAAAAGGACGCCCACTCAAAAAAAGGTAACCCTTTACCATGACCTTACTATTGACCTATGTACAAACCTACAGCAAAAGACACAATAATACTGTGTTAGCAATTGAAAATGAAAATATCTTTAAAACATAATGTATTTACCAAAGTAACATATCCCTTTAAGGGCAAAGAAGTGGGGGGTCTAGGCTGAGTTAGACACTATAAAATGTTTAAGTCTCCTTTTTATTGCACCCCTTGTGCTGAAAATAACCAGTTTTCCTCAGGTGTGACCTTCAAGCCTTCACTTTAGACAGCTGGTCCCATTGGAAATATTGGCTCAATCATGCAAGCAGAAATTTAAGCACCCAGATCTGAGAAGGGAAGGATCCTGAGTGCATACTGTCAGCTGCACTCACCAGGACTCACCAAGAATAGTCATTTATCTGCTTCCAGTGATAGCTGGCATTACAAGTCCCTTATCGGGTAACACTAAGTAACCATCCTTAATAAATGACAATTTATCATTATTTATCGGTAGTTAATTATTGCTTTATTGGTAACTATCAAATAATTAACAATGCAACAATGCTACAATATAAACGCGCACTCTCATCAGCCAAAACTGCACACTTCTCTAGGTTAATCAGTGCAAATAAAAACAACCTAAAGTTTCTATTTGACACTGTTGCTAAGCTAAGACAGAATCCCTCCCCCTCTGAGAGCTCTCTGTTTTCTGCTAATGATTTCATGTCCTTTTTTACCTAGAAAATCACACTAATTAGAGATGAGATCACGAGTATACTCTCCACTCGTGGTGCCATCTTACCCCTGAAAAGTTCAGTTGGCACTGTGCCCCCCGCCTTTAAAACGGCCATAATCAAGCCATTATTGAAAAAAACAAACCTTGATCGTGAAGTACTTCAAAACTACAGACCAATCTCAAATCTGCTGTTCCTCTCCAAAATACTTGAATGAACTGTAGCCAGCCAATTTACAGATTTCTTGTCAAAAAACAACCTATTTTATCCCTTTCAATCTGGCTTTAGATCTTTCCACTCCTCCAAATCTGCACTCACAAGAGTGGTCAACGATCTCCTGTTAGCTACTGACTCCAACTCAGCACTATTGCTACTTGACCTGAGTGCAGCCTTCGACACAATTGATACAATACACTTGAATTGTCTTGAAAATTACATTGGTATCCGGGCATCAGCACTACTTCCTACTTCTTAATGGCAACAAAACCGAGATGCTAATTGTAGGACCAGCTAGACATAGGCATCTGTTTGAGAATAGTACTGTAAGTAGTTGTAGTAGTAGTTGTGTAATCTCCCAGAGCCCATACGTTAAAAACCTACCCTCTCATTCAAGTTGCATATTAAGGAGACTACTAAAACAGTGTTTTATCATCTTCGCAATATTGCCAAGATTCAACCCATGCTAACAAAGGCAGACACAGACATTTTAGTACATGCCTTTGTATCATCGAGAATTTAATTGAATTGAGAATTGTTCTCTTTTCGTGGCTTACCTACTGGGCGCACGAAAAACTCCAACTGGTTCAGAATGCTGCTGCCTGAATCCTGACCAAGACTAGGAAATTCGACCACATAATGTCCATTCAATCCTCATTACACTGGCCACCAATTCAGGCCAGGTGTGACTTCAGGGTGCTTCTACTTACATATAAATCATTACATGGGATGGCACCGTCCTACCTATCAGATGTGATCAAACCATTTAAACCGCCATAAACCCTCAGATCACAGGATGCTGGCTACCTATCCCGGCAGTCAAAAAGAAAACTGCAGGTAAAAGAGCCTTTTGTTACCGGGCTCCCCATCTCTGGAACAGTCTGCCTGCCTCAATCAGAGGGGCAGGCTCTATCGAAGTCTTTAAGTCTTGGCTAAAAACCTATTTATTCTCATTATCATTTGACCACACATAGCCTTGAGTGAGTGGCTCAATCTCTTCTCAGAGTAAGGCTAGACCAGTTAGCTTACCCTAGCTCAGGTTCCTGCTGATGGATACTAGCCTCCTGCCTACATGTCCTATTCTCCTGGTCAACCTGCTCCTGTCCACTGACACTGGTCTTGTTTGTCAGAGTGAGTGAAGGTGCTTTCACATGATCCGCGCAAAGCGTCAGCGTCAACGCAGGGTTGGGCGTGACCCCTTCACATGATCAGCGTCGTCAGCGTCAGCAGCGGTGGTGATGTCATCACATACATCCCGTTGTGTACCTGTTTTTTCACCAAGCTAGCGGGTCGTACTGTATTGTGTTCCAAAATGTATTTTGGAATGTATTTTGCTTTCTTGGGGGATGAGGCCTTCCCTCTTAAGAGAGAACTGCTTCGTCCCTATCCTTGGCGTCAGCTGCCCACACGCAAGCATGTGTTCAACTCCCGCCTGTCCCGTGCTAGGAGGATTGTGGAGAACGCCTTCGGAATCCTTGCAGCCCAGTGGAGGATGTACCACAGAGTCATCGGAGTGGCACCAGGCAATGTTGATGTGTTGGTGAAGGCAACATGCATCCTCCACAACTTAATCCGCTGGAACGAAGACACCCAGCCAGCCCACTCCCCTGACCTTGATACAGAGGCTGTTGCTCTCCAGAACGCCCCCAGGATGGGAAGCAAGAACTCTGCTGAACACCTACTTCTCCTGGCAGGATGATGTGGTCTGATGCTTTCAGCGGCAACTGCCCCCAAAAAGGCTCTTAAGAGCCAACAAGAGCATTGAAAGAGCACCATTTCACCAATCACAACCTTCTGTTGCACACTTTAATTTACTGCGCACACACACTTCTCAATACTCATGTCCCTTTTTTAAAACTCTTTATACAGTTCTCAGCACCATTATGCAGCTTAGGACCAGTTAGCTTCATGCCCAAAGTGTACAAATATGCCACCAAAACACAATCACTACTTTTCTTTCTACAACACTTTGTCACTCATAACACATGGCCTAAAAAACACTAGCAAGAGGCAGGATTACAGTAGATCACAATCTTATAATTTTTTGCCCCTATAGTTTTTCTTTTTGTTGATAGTATAATAAATGTATAAATTGTGTCTCATGTCAAAGAGTATATAGTACAAGAAGTGGTCATAGAAATGTTGCATTAAAGGCTTCATTGTGCTTTATTTTTTCCAGGGAGATTGTGGAGAACACCTTTTAGGCACCCACTGGCATTCATGCTGACACAGAGCCAGTCCCCTGCCCTTCTGTGAGTGTGATCCCTGGAGATATACTGCACCTACTGGAGAAACAAGTTCCAAGTCCAAGTTCCAATTCCATTCAACTGTTTTTCACAATTTGTCCCCATAACTACTATATTTACTTTTTTCACTACAAAAGTGCAGAAGTAAATGTTTCATGAAATAAGTGATTAAGAAAAACGCTAATTTCATTAAATGAAGATATAGAATGAGTGCTATGGTGTCTAGTTTTAAACTAAAAACTAGGCAGAACTAACTAATTAAATTGGGCTCTGTGCAATAGCGACATCATTTCCATTTTTACCTCTGATCTTTTTTCTGGGGCTAAACTTTTTAAAATTAGCGCTAGGCTCAAGAGGAATAGCTCCTCTGGGTCATGGTCCTTGTTCAGGACAGACATGATCTTATCCTGAAAGGGCTCAGTACTCCGGGCTCTTTTTTTTGATGATTTTCTTCCCGAGCCATTCATCGGTAGGGAAGGTTTGGAGGCTGGGGAGGCTGGGGAATGTGCGGCAGGGAGGGCTGAGAGGTTATTTGGGTAAGTTGATTCTCCTGGTGGTCTTGTGGGACCTGAGATGTTTCAGGGACTTGGTCAGGTCCAAGCGGAAAAAGGTTGAGTACAAATGTCGCTTCCCCTAAAAACGTTGAGTTCGGCAGCGACACTTGCTAAAACGCTTGCACTGTGTATACGCTGTTAGCCCAAACTCGGCATCTATTGCCCGACAGTCCTGGTAGGGGGATCCCTCTCTGAGTACCCCTCCCAAGGTTTCTTCCAATTTTTCCCTAAAAGGTTTTGTGGGAGTTTTCCTTGTCCTCTGTGAGGGTCTAAGGTTGGGGGATGTTGTGTACTAACCATTTATTGTTTTACATGTTGGGCACTGTGAAGCCCTTAGAGACTGTAACGGTAATTAAGGGCTATACAAATAAATGTGATTTGATTTGATTTTGTTAAAATCTGTTTATGTTCATAGTTTGGTTTAAATGTAGTTCATCCAGTCCTCATATGTTAGATTCCAGTACATCTACACGGGCAGAGCACAGCCAACCTTGTTATTTGTTAAAAAATGAATTGAAAACTGCACACACATACACACACACACGCACACACCTACTACATCGATCCTACACTGCTCCCTTCAGAAGAAAGCGTGTGTGTGTGTGAGAGAGAAAGAGAGTGTGTAATGTTAGAAAGAAAGAGAATTCCCAGAGCTGATCAGCATTTGATTATCAATGTCTCCTCAAGGTTAGCAAGAGAAGACACCTCTGTAATGCAATCAAACCTGATTAGGTAATTAGCATCTCATTTGCATAATGTCACCGCAATTCATTATCCATTGAGTGAGTTCATCTTTGTCCCACGGGAAACATCGATCCACCTCTCCACATAAACACACACACATATTAATGCACACAGACAGACACAACCACACACATTGTTGTCAATGAAAAAGCTATGATCTGGCAGATTAGCAACAATTTGCCTTGTTCACACAGTGGCCATGTTTAATTTGTGTCACAGTGAAGCAGATGGAAACAGAAGCAAACTCAACTGGGCAAAAATCTAAAATACATGCCAAAATTATCCTACAATATGGTGAAGAGACGAGCAGAGCTGAAGAAGGTCCAAACCAATGGTGGCAGCAACTGAGCTGATGTTGATCCATAATGTTACTAGGTGGTTGCCAGGGTGTTCCAAGGTGGTTGCCAGGGTGTTACAATGTGGTTGCCAGGGTGTTACAATGTGGTTGCTAGGGTTTTACTAGGTGATTGCTAGGGTATTCTAGGTGGTTGCTAGGGTGTTGCAATGGGAGCAGTAGTAGGAGCAGTAGTAGCAGCAGTAGTAGTATTAGTAACAGAAGTAGTATTAGCAGTAGTAGCAGTAGTATTAGCAGTATTAGCAGTAGTAGTAGGAGTAGTAGTAGTAAAAGTAGAAGTAGCAGTAGTAGTAGTAGAAGTAGCAGTAGTAGTAGTAGAAGTAGCAGTAGTAGTAGTAGTAATAGTAGCAGTAGCAGCAGTAGTAGGGGCAGTAGTAGTAGTAGTAATAGTAGAAGTTGTAATAGTAGTAGCAGCAGTAGTAGTAATAGTAGCAGTAGCAGCAGCAGAAGCAGTAGTAGTAATAGTAGTAGGAGCAGTAGTAGTAACTGTGGT
>CABFOQ010031254.1:0-20775 GCA_900660455.1 Gephyroberyx darwinii
CGACAGGTGATTCCCACGCACCAAGCCCGCTCTGCATAATATGCGGCGACCGGCCGGTCCGTGAAAATATTGTCTGACATTAAACCGGTCCGTGGCGCAAAAAAGGTTGGGGACCGCTGCTCTAACAAGAGAACTGTGGTGGTTCGTCAGGAGAGATAACGGGATCCAACCAGCTACAGGAAACCACCCCAAAACACAAGGCATTATGGGTAGGAAAGAACTGTTGTGGTTTGTTAGGAGAGAGAACCACAGTCAAGTACAAGAACTCAGAAACTTTTCAACTCTGGTTTGGACAGTTTGACCGGCGTTGTTCTCACCAAACGTCCAGTGACAGGAACACAGATTGGTTAATCAGCTGCAGTATTTGGCAGCAGGAGGTGATCTGATCGTTCCAGATCATTAGCCGGGTTTGTTCTACTAAGTGGTCTGAAGTGGCTCAATCACAACCAACAGTCTCACCTAATGACTGCTGACTCGTCTGTTTGTCCAAACACAAAGACAAACACACACACACACACACACACACATTTAGATTACAATAATTTTGAGGACCTACATTGGCTGCATTTGTTCCATAACCCCTCACCATAACCCTCACCACTACAAGACTAACTTAAACCTTAACCCTTACGCTAACATGATCCTGATCCTGATCCTGATTCTGACAAGGTAACAGACAAGCATGTGTATTTGTGTATCTGTGACAGTAGCTCTGCGCACATTGAGGGACCTTGGCTATTTACAGTTTGAACACTGTCAAGCAACGGCTGAATTCATTGAGGTAATACTACATGCAAACATTGTTTCTTATCAAAGTTTACTGGCCATACTGCAAATAGTGAATCCTTCGTATTTTAGAAATTAGGCTAGTGATTCATGGAAACATGAGAAAGGATATTGTTTATGGTGATGATTCAGATGCTTTAAGTTAATTCAAACATTTGCTTTTAGATGATTGACAGGCTCTTTGACATAATGAACAAACGCAATCCCCGTGCCAAAGGGTTCAAAGCTCCCCGGGGTTCTTTGAATTGGACTGAGAGAGTAGAGTTCTTGTTGAGAGGCAGGGAATACAGTTTGGTGATGAAAGACGACACACCCCTTCACCGGTCAAAGAGGTCTTTTAAAATAATGAAGCTTCTGTTCGTATGATGAGTTCATAAGTTCATGACATAAGCTCATATAATGTTCTTGTTCCACATCATGAGTTCATATCATGCTCTGTCGTCTTATTCTGATCTTTTTGCTGTCTACTGTTTTGTTTCTGTTGGAATTCTTCTGTTTGCCATGATCATATTGACAAAACATTTTCTTTTGAAGGTACCTGTCTGTCATGGGGTTCATCATCAATATTGACACCCTGATGTTGATGATTCCTGAACAGCTACAATTTCAGCGATACATCTGCACTTATCGATTTAGCCAGGATCACTTGGAGCTCCTCTTCAATTCAATCAGGGCATCAGGTAGAGATTTCAGTGTGTGTGTGTGTGTGTGTGTGTGTGTGTGTAGGGGGCTGGAAAAACAATCCTTCTGCAGGCCAGTTCCAGGCCATTTTCCGCTGTCTCATGGTCCAGTGCAGTGTCTCTCCAAGCACTTCAGGCAACATGGCAGCACAGGATGAGACCGTGTCCCTATCTGCTGTTGAGCTGTCCTCTGCTCTACCAGCAGAAGAAACTGAACAGCTTCCATCCCCTTTTGTTAACATCTCTGCAATTGTGTGTAACCATAGCTACCTACCAACCCGCTTTGGTGGCCTTGTGGACAATGCCCTTGTCTACATACCAGGGTTTGCCGTTTGACAGATTTTGAGAAAGTTGTCCTGTGATGTGTACCGTGCTAGCTTGGTGACAGAAAAAAGCTGTGCAAAACAGTTCTGTTCCAAGGGTTTTAGCTCCCATCCCCATGTTTAGTAAAAGAAGAGCATAAGTTGTACAGGACAAAATGTAGTCTGTTAGTCTAAGCACAACACTGGTCGCCTGTAATTTTGAGTTTAATGAATCTTGTATAGTTTCTATTATTTTTTTATTTGTAATTTATTCTATCTGTACTTATTATAATTATAATAAAGGTGTATCTTATCGTATAATTGTCTTTGTCTGTAATGTCTGTCTTGGAGTATATCTGTATCCTTTCACTGCTATAAAAATATAGAAAGCAGACTGACTGCCAGTGTCTCACTATTCGATTTTGTTCCATTTTTCTCAATGATGGTCAATTATTATTTTTTCAGTATTTCAAAGTGAATGAGCTGTGCTCTGACCTGGAGCACAAGAAAAGCTAAAATGATGGGGACATAGACAGAAAGACATTACCACAATGTAAAAAACTTTCTGCACATTTCATGTATATTATATTATATAGGGACGTCTCCACAAGTATTGACCAAGGAAAATAAGCCAATCCATGCTTGACACACCTGGGTTTTTACAATGCCTTATGACAATGAATTATTTTCCACCACGTAATTCAGTTCATGTAAGCCTAACGTTGATACACACTGCTCTCTTGAGCGCCTAGCAGCGATTATAGCCTAACTATCGAGATTCTAATAAGTGAAAACAAAAGTTTTTTTCCTCCTCCACGTAGATCATTAACCCTTGAATATAAAAAAAAAACACTCATTGAGATCGGTTGAGAAATGTAAACGTTATAGTGCTTTTCATCCAAAAAAACCCGCAGCTCCCCCGTCTATTTGTATTTGTTTACAGGCCAGTCTTGCCCGGACCAATGTGGCGGCGACGTTGACGTATCGTCACAAGTGGCCGAAGCAGTCAATGCGGCGTGTAGCTCCTGTGGCGTACTTCCGTGACTACAGGGAAATGTTGCCGCCGTAAACCAAAGCACAAAGTCGGTAGATTTCGGCTACATTTACGGCTACAACATCAAAATGCTTCAAATGTCCCTCCTTTATCTTCAGTTATGGAAGTTTTTTTTTGTCATCTATCAGCTCGCTGTTACCAAAATCTCAATTTGTCTCAATGGAGGATAGTAATAATTGATTATGACTTCTGATAATTTAATAAAAACTCAGACTAACTTTGATGAACGTGAACTTCATCAACAATTCATCATCATGGAGAAAGGTGCAAGGAAATACATTTCAACTGGTAGCAAAATTCAACAAGTATACATCAAGTACAAAAGAAACCACCAACACAAAAAATAGACCGGGGGGTAGAGATATGTTATGGTCGAGACAGACAATAAGGCCAGTGTTTCCAGCATATGTGCATATAGTTACACAAACACGTTGTATAAATAAAAATAAATGTTTAGTTTTCACAGCTTTCTTATTGTTTGAGGCATTAATAGTAACCGAGGCATTAACGGTAACAATGTACTGTTCGTTGACAAAAACAGAAAAGAAAGGTTTGTTATTGGAGTATTTACATTTGTGTATGTAAAGTTTGGCCAGAGGAATTATCGAATTTTTTATCGAATTTATTAGGTAACATTGTTTCGCTTCTCTTAAATTGAGGTTGTTCAAACCAAACAGTACATTTTCCAGGAAATAAAAAAATATATAAACCCAAGTAAAGCTAGTCAAGAGATGAACATTCTTAAACCTAACAATGTTTCGAAAGTCTCGAAAAATTAGATCAGACCCACTGCCACTAAGCCCATCCGTGTTTTCCACATTTGCGGTTCCAAATAAGTGACATTGATGTGGTTGAAATGTATTAGGCTTTTGCTGCTCGGAGTGGCGCGGTGGGCTCTTTGTATCTGTCAGGACCTTAATACACTCTCGATGACGTAACAACGTGAATCAAAATGGCGATGTTTCCGAAACGGAGGTTAGGTCTGCAGTCCATGAATTAGTTATATCAAGAGATGGATTTACATCGAGGTGTGTTAGCTTGGCGAAATAATAATTGTTGCAAATCATAATACTGTGCGTTTTTATTAGTATACATTTCTTCTTAACCTCGGAAAGGTCGTAACGATACAGCAATTTAACACAGGTAAGAACGTCAACGCTAGCTAAGTTACTAGCCTGCAAGCTAACTAGCTAACTTAGGTCACTAATATAAAAAGTATACATTCGCTAAGAAGCTTAATATTAAATCAAGTTTTAAATAATTTGTTTATGAAGTTGTTACATGTGAATGAATATGTTTCTGTTGTGGCTTGTGTTCTGTATGTAGCCAGTTGCTTTTCATCAGAGATTAACCCGCTTTCTGCGGAGCTGTGTATGTTTACACAGCATTCCATACGTTACAACGTTAGGGATGATCTGGGTCGATTGTAACGACTCAAGTAATTCAAGTTAGAAATTGCTAATGCAAATCACTCATTACAAATTACACTTCCACTACATGGCAAAAGGCTAAATCCAGATCTCAAGTAATTTTTTGTTCCGTTCTGATTTTTTTTCCTATACGAAAATAAGTCTGAAAAAGTTGAGAAATTGTTTAAATATAATAATAGGTCGAACTCCATTGGAAATGTTGGTTTAATATTTACCTTCCAAACTGTAAACATAGATATCTCATAGAACAGAACCTTTTTCTAATCGTTAGGATGCATTGGTAAATGTGTGCTCTACCAAGCAGCAAGCACCTCTATCAATAAAGTCAATGTTAACGTTTGAAATTGACTCACTACTCACTGCTGCACCACATTGTATATTTTGGTAGAAGAAGATTGTGTGAATCAAAGGCAAACCAATAATAAAAGTTTGCATTAGACGCAAAATAAGCTGTACTGCGTAGTTATCATCTATTTGGACAATGAAAACAATTACTTGGGTCTAATTTGCCAGGTTTGTTAAAAGTTAGAAGTATATTTTTTAGTCTTAAGTTTTCAAAGTGAAAGTTTGTGATGATGACTTCAGGTCCCTAGAGGCCAGTACTGGTAGTTAACAATTTGACATTCTATAGAACTGGAAAAGTTTTACAAAACTGAAATATTTCCTGGAGAGGTGTAATTGCTGTATGTGTATTTGTGTTGGGGTGTGTACTTGTGTACATTAGAGGGTATGTCTTGCTATTAGCTGACCTGTGTGCTTTGATAGCCATGGCGGAGGAGCGACGGCAAAAGCAGTGCACAGTGGTTCTGCCTACAGAATCCATGAAGGCCATGGCCGAATCTGTGGGAGTGGGGCAGTTACAGGAGGAGAGTTGTGTTGCTCTAAGTGAAGAGGTCAGCTACAGAATAAAGGAAATTGCTCAGGTAAGGGTCAGAGGATTCAAGCACATATGTTTGTGGCCATGTGAACTACGATGTAAATCAGTTTATGTAATTGTATTTGTTCTCTTCCCCCTTTTCCTAGGATGCTCTGAAGTTCATGCACCATGGGAAGAGATGTAAATTAACTACCAGTGACATAGATAATGCTCTCAAACTCAAAAATGTAGAGGTGAGGGAGAACAATTGTCCTTTGAATTATAGAACACAAAGTGCTTTTGGTGGGTGCTATTGTTTGTACCCGATGGATGTTGAAAAGAATGAAGTGCTGCTTCTGCCCTGGTTCCCATCTACATTTTGAATTCAAAACAAATTCCTCTCCGTACAGCCCCTGTATGGGTTCCAGTCACAGGAGTTTATCCCCTTCCGCTTTGCAAGTGGTGGTGGGAGGGAGCTTCATTTCTATGAGGAAAAGGAAGTGGACCTCAGCGACATTATCAACACACCCCTTCCCAGAGTTCCATTAGACGTTTCTCTTAAAGGTACTCAAATAATATTGCATACAGTTATATCATAAGACTTGCTGTTGTTTTGTTTTTGAATGTATTTAGTCAAAGCTCATGTATTCTGTTTTTTAAACCATAGCCCATTGGTTAAGTATTGACGGCGTGCAGCCTGCTATACCAGAAAACCCACCCCCAGGTGAGACCTGTTTGAAACTTCCTCTCTTAAAAGAAAATATGGAGTTAAATCATGGTTCTGTTGAACTGCTGGTCATTGAGCTTTCTCATTTACTCCGTTTCAGCACCAAAAGAGCAACAAAAGATTGAATCTACAGAGCCCCTCAAAGCTGTCAAGCCTGGTCAGGAGGAGGAGGGTACTATTCAGGGCAAGAGTCAAGGGGCAACGTCTGCAGATGGCAAAGGTCAGTATCTTATTTTGTGTTGCATCAAAATTTGTCTCTCCCTTCTTCCTTGTGATTGTCTCGTTCATCCTATGATTGTATATGTCTCACTATCAGGGAAAGAGAAGGGTCTGATGAGATTGAAGCCACGCAGCACTCATGAACTCTCTGTGGAACAGCAGCTCTACTACAAGGAAATCACAGAGGCTTGTGTTGGCTCCTGTGAAGCTAAGAGGGCTGTAAGTCCTGCCTGTCTGTCTGTTTGTTTACGTTTGTTTTATGTTGTGGGTTTTAATTGATTGACTATGAAGTGACAGAACAAAAGGGCTCAGCAGCACTTGGAACAGTCCATATTCTTCATGTGTTGGTCTCATATCCAATAGTGGTTGCTAGACAGAATCAGTAGCAAATTTACTGGTTCATTTCATTTACTTTGTAAAAGTGATGTAACCAACAGCGCTTTGCCCCCCAAGGAAGTTTGTTGCGACTGTGTTTGATTACATCCATTTTGTGTAGAGCAGCCAGCCTGCACTGAAGTCATTACCAGATCATAACTGTCTTTGTCCTGAATGCTTGTTTTGTGTTTACAAGTTCATCAGCTCCCTTAGAACTGTACAGATCGCAGTTCAACGACGGACACCAAACCGATTTGAAATTTCAATTCATTTCTGTTGGCAAACTCAATTCGTTCATATTAAATTATCAACTGCTTCATGAATCGATCACTAATATCTACATCCTGAGAACTATGCATCTACAAGGAAATTCTCAGTGTAATTACAGCATTACGCCGGAACAGTTTGTGCAAGCTTTTTCGTTACTTCACTTTTGCCTGATAAATGTTTTCTCTTGTCTCACTCAGGAGGCTTTGCAGAGTATTGCTACAGACCCCGGACTGTATCAGATGCTTCCGAGATTCAGCACTTTTATTTCTGAAGGAGTGAGCGTCTCTTCCAGTCCCTTTCATTTTTGTGAAACATTGCTGCTTTCCTGAAATAACAGCACCCAAGCATCTCGCTGATGACGGTACTAACTTTATGCTCTCTTCAAAGGTGCGTGTAAACGTGGTGCAAAACAACCTGGCTCTGCTGATTTATCTAATGAGGATGGTCAAAGCTCTAATGGACAACCCCACCCTTTACCTGGAGAAATATGTGAGTGAGGAAACAAACACAAAATGCTGTATTGTTTTACTCCAAGAGTACACTCTGAACAAGTATTCCTTTGTTGTGTTTCCCCTCTCTGACCCCGTGGCCCGTGTGTAGCTGCATGAGCTCATCCCGGCGGTGGTGACGTGTATTGTGAGTAAGCAGCTGTGTCTGCGGCCAGATGTTGACAACCACTGGGCCCTACGGGACTTTGCTGCTCGCCTCATGGCCCAAAGTTGTAAAACCTTCAGCACCACGACCAACAACATCCAGTCCCGTATTACCAAAACCTTTACTAAGGTGGGTTCTGTTTGTATTTTTTGTTTTTCTCCTAAATGTTGAAGTACAGACATGGTGTTATATGGCTCTGTCACTATCAATATAGCAAAACCTTCACATGAAATGTGCTAGAACATTTGATAGTTTTCAATTCTGGGACCTCCGGGCAATCTTAAGAACCATATTTGAAATTGTCGTGTATATGCACCGGCACAACAGATTTCACAAATTCTGGCCATGGCAATTTGGTTCATGATTATGGATATCCATGATAATGCAATGGTGAAAATGTGTATGAACCCTGGATATATGTACTTTTTTTCAAGTTCCATCATTAAAAGACATAATGGTCATTTCATGTTACCATATCTTTAAATATGCAGTTATTACTGTTATATCTTAATTCAGTCAACAAATACACAAGAAAGACAAAACTGAGGAAAACTCAAGTAATCACAGTAAACATTGAGCACAAGGTTAATGGAAATTGTCATCTTAAATCTAAGAAATGCTGTAGACACAGGAGATGCTATTATCTAAAACAACTACTTTGGTTAACTTAAATTTACAAATAGTAAATAAAAAGTTCACTGACACAAAAGAATGAAAAAAGAAATACTATTCATCATTTAGGCCAGTGATCCTTCATCTAGATCAATGTTTACCCTCCTTGTATTTGATTTTGACACCCCTGCTTAAAATGTTTCACTAACTAAACCCTATTGACGTTTGCTCTCAGAGTTGGTTGGATGAAAAAACCCAGTGGACGACACGCTATGGCTGCATCGCTGGACTCTCTGAACTAGGGTCTGATGTGAGTGTGCTCCTGTTTCCCATGTTTTCCCAGTCCTCTCTGCTGCATTGGCACCAACCCCCTGCTTTTGTCTTCTGCAGGTGATTAAGACGTTGATCCTTCCTCGGCTTGCTGTAGAGGGTACTCGCATCAAAGCAGTGATGGAAGGACCGGTGGTCTCCAATATTGATAAGATAGGAGCTGACCATGTTCAAAGCCTCTTATTGGTAAGAACTAAATGTATTTAAGGACAGATATTATCCTATGGATTGATACACAATTTGGACACAAAAACAATTTAAGCACGTCACTCAAGCAACATTAGCACATTGATACTGTAATTGATTGTCTGCAGTTCTAATATAACGTTACTTATATTGCATATACACAAAAGTAAGGCTGTCTTTGTTTTATGCTCCCTGTAAGAAACACTGTGCCAGCGTTATTGCCAAGACACGACCTCTACCTGACAATGTGGAGCAGTATCGGGCAGACTACGGATACCTTGGACCAATGCTGTGTTCCCACGTAGTGAAGGCCAGGACACAAGCAGCACTGCAAGCTCAGCAAGTGAACAGAACCACATTAACAATCACGCAGGTACCTGACAGGAAAGGATGTTTTGTTGAAGTTGTTTTTTTTTTCTTTTTTGAAATAACTATTCTTTGTCTCCTCTGAACGGCCAATCAGATGTTCCAAACAAAAACGTTTATAATTGTCATTCCATTGGCTCTGTGAAAACAGAACTAGGACACCAAATTTCAAGTTCATTGACTGATCACTTTAAAACTGTACACAACTCCTTTTTAAGAATTTGCTTGTGTTAAAACCAATGTATTATGTTGTTAATCCAGTTACAATTAGGTGTCCAAACTAGCTTACGGCAACATTAGTTTAGATACTTTTTTTGTTGCTCCTAGGGTGAACATTTCATTTGAAATTTACATTTTTACATCTGTGATTCTTTGACTATTCAGGCTTTTTATGATGTTTGTTATAAACCAGAGTTCATGTGTTCAAGTACAAATGGCATCTGTTTTTCTTGCAGCCTCGCCCCACCCTCTCAGTGTCCCAGAGTGGGTTAAGCGGGCCTGTAGGGCCTCGCACTCCCAGCATCATTAAGGTTCCCAGCTCCCTCACCCTGATGTCCCCTCGACCAGGGACGCCATCACAGCCTTCTCCCCCAGCAACAAAATACATCGTCATGGCAACCAGTGCGGGCTCCGCGTCAACTCAGCAGGTACTTTGAGTGGCAGTTTTGCAACGTCGACCTTGTTCGGCCCTGTGCTGCTGTGACAGGTGTAAATATGGTGACACGGGTGTTGGGTCCAATGTGGGAATAACCCATTTCAATCCCAGGATTAGTATGTGAAAGGAGTATAAGTAAATTTTAATTCTGAATTTGCAGACACCCTGCTCTTTCAAATCCACAATCCATGTCGATCTTATCGTCCTCCCTCAGGTTATCACCCTCAGCTCTTCCCAGTCAGCCTCCCCGGTCACGAGCACTGTTCCCAGCGCCACTTCCACCCTGCAACCCCTGGTAAAACTGGAGTCTGGAGGGGCCCCTGGGTTGACAGGGTCAAGATCTCTGCAGAAGTATATAGTGGTGTCTCTGCCCTCGTCTGCCTCTTCCTCCCTGGAGAGTAAGAGCACTGTGCTTCCGACCTCCATCTCCTCAACCTCGCTAGAAGCAGGGATGAAGATGGACCGTTCTGAATCTCCTGGTGCGAGCACACAATCCCCACACTGAGACTCATAGGTAGCAGAGATGACAAGAGTTTTACCTCGCTGGTGCAGCTGACACATACTAGGAGGCTAGAACTTCTAGGGCTAATCCCTGTTGAATCGAGTCAAGGGGAGTGTATGAAAACATGACAGATGCGACTAGAAATTGTAAATATGTTCATGCCCAGTGAAATCTGAGGAGGTCAATTTGTGGCGTTTGTAATGGTTCAACTGATATTCTACTTGATTTCATGTTCCTTTTTACTCTAAAATAAACCAGATTTTGTAAGGATTTCATCATGTGGGTGTATTATTTTTTTAAGGGTGTGGGTTATAGTAACTCACTCTTCATTGTTATTGAACTGAATTATTGGAGCGGTTTGGCATAAACAACTGTCTCACTGGTAGTCTCATACCAGATTTTCTTGGTTATTACTGGATGGATTATTTAAGTGCAGTTTATAACATCATTCCAAATGTAAATAACAGAAAATAACGGTGTATTGGCAGCAGTGAATCTCTTACATAAAACAAGCGGGAATTATAATTTTCTTAAAATTACTGATCATTGCAGTTAAGATACTTTGATAATGTAAACTTGAAAATGAAAATGCAATTCCACAGTAGCATTATAATTGTCCATGTGTTATTTGAGTAAAAATGAAAATGCAATAATCAAATTTGCATTTGCAAATGAAATGAGCGAAACCCCGCCCCCAGACATTTGCATTTGCATATCATCACGCACTTTTAGGGACACAATGAAAATGAAAATGCAAACTGTCAGTCCTCTCATCAAGACGGGTCTTCAGTTAGGACGTCACTTCCTCATTCAGTGACTTCTCTGCTGTTCCTGGACCAGCTTTAAGTGCCAACCGGAAGTAGCGGTGTTTGTCTATGGGCTCAGTTAACTCTCAATGTTCACAAATAAATACAACACGATTCACAAATGTATTTTAAGATTTATATATAAACGACTCTCTAAATGTAGAAGAGGCGGCTTTGGCATTGTTTCATGAACTGGGTGAATCTGATGGTGGACGTTGCAGTATGTGTTTCCCAGTGGGACCTTTGAGGGAGTAACACAGGGGGCGGAGTCCAGTCGAGTTAGACTTGTACTGCCCGACATACGTTTGATATCAGTCAAGTGCTTGAAGATACGAATTATTACAAATTGGATTATTGCATTTTCATTTGAATTTTGACTCAAATAACATGCTATTGTGGAATTGCATTTTCATCTTAAGTTTACATTATCATTTGAAATAAGTCCTTCATGGCCTTCCATATACAAGGGTAGAACATGCAAACTCCACACAAAAAGGCCCAGGGGCTGGGAACCGAACCCAGGTCTTTCTTGCTGTGAGGCAACAGTGCTAACCACTACGTCACTTTGCTGCCCCAATCTACATTATAATGAATTAAAATGCAAGGGTGGGATGTAAGTGGCGGGTATACACAGAAATATTAATAATGTGGAGTCCTCCTTGACCTTCCAAATATTTAGACAGATATAACATTAAAAATAGACAGCAAAGGTGTGAATGTGACAGAATAGCTTGACCTAAATACAACTCATGCAGTCACAGTCCACGTCAAGCACTCTAATCTACTCAACCACTAGACAATGTAAAATTAGATTTCTGAACCATTGTTATCCAATCCAACAGTCAAGGATTGTAGGCATTAAAAACACTTGTTGAACAGAAACTGTTATAGTGCACATAATGGACACTGCATCCTGCATTTGCAACATTTCTCTAATGAAGCAAAGAAAGGGGGTCTGTGTTCCTCACTCAACCTGAATGCACAATGCACAATCTGATATATGACATGACAATGAACAAAAGTATTTGCATTGATGGAAAACTCGTGCAGACATGAACTGAACTTTTGAGACTTGGAATTATTTAGATCATTGGATCACAATGACAATGCTTATGACAATTATAACTCTGAACCACAATTACATTTTATATTTTACTGCAAAAGCAATAAAAAAAAATGTCATTGCCTAAACCAAATGTGTGTAATCTACAATAGATTGTATGGGGGGTGACACATCTAATCAATCAAATTGATGAGCACCTGCAAAGAAATAATCAAAATGTACTGTGTTGAAAAGCATTGTATTATACAATTCTTAATCTCTGAAATAATAAATAAATTACAAAAAAAACATCAAATTAATGAATCAAGTTATTTTACATGCTTTACACATCTTGGTCTCTGGAGGGCAGCATACACCAATAACTGACTACATTTATTATAGACGTAGAAGTACAACACAGCTACAGAAGAACAGCTGGGTATCTTTGGAAATTCTAGAAATTCTAATGTTTGGCATTCACAGAAAATGTTCAAGATTGCTGCAGGGTATGAAGCGTTACCGTGAGTTCACACAGTGAGCAACTTGGTTGATGACCAGTCCGAGAGGCTCCAGTTGCATCTATGTAGTGGTCTCCTGAAAATCATTTTTTGCTGCTCTAGTATTGCTTTTCATAACGTTACGTCACTTTAACACAGCTAGTAGCATTAATCAAAAATACACAGGAAAAAAATCATTACTTCAGAGCTTACCACCAACACCAATAATAAATGCAAGCATTTTCAAAGCATTTTATTGAAGCTTTTTATTTTGTACTCTGTAAAAAATAAGTTATAGAGCACTAGGAAGCTACAGGAAACTGTAATCAAATTCTCATCCATTTTTCATTTGCCAGGTGTCATATTGGTAGGGAAACAATGAAGCACACAAATCTGAGTAGCTGTTGATGGCCAATGACCGCGAAAAGTTCTGATGTGGTAAACTTTTCTCGGCCAACAAGCTTGTTGACCCCATTATTTTTTTTATTTTTTCAGCACCAAACACAAAATGTAAAGGGCCCGGTTCAAAACTGGGTCTGTACAGTAACACCAAAAGCTGGGAACAGACTACTAGTCTTTTCAAAATTGTTTTTGAACTCCCTTTAATGTTTCACTTCAATTATTTTCTTTCAGTTTTTCAAAAAAAACATAATATTTATAAAGGGAATGCATTTAGCAGTGAGCACTAATAGTCAGGATTGCCACATTCTCCAATACATCACATTTTATTTACTAATTCCATTCTTAAAACAGTATTTGAACAAAAATGCTTTATTTTAAGTGCAAATTTCATCTTTAAAGGAATAGTGTTGTACCTACTTTTCACTTGTCACTTGCCTTGTATAGGGTAGATTGACATTTCTTATACAAACTCATGTTTACAAAGTCGTGTTAGTTTAGACAGTAGTTAGTTTCTGTTTTTCCTGACCCCTCTCCTGAAATATTATGTAATCAGATGCTGCCTTTTTTAAGATATAACTATATACATCCCTGATTATTGAAGTGTTTAATGTCATTAACATTCTCATAGGATCTTTGAGCATCCATATTTGCATGCACAGAGCCATACTGTCTGTTATTCAGGATACTTGATTATTGCTTTATGCAGCTACTGGCAGATTGTTATTGAACAGATTATTGCATACAATTTCTTATATTATTCAATACAAAATGATCATGCTAAATCCACAATATACATAATTAAAATCTTTGTATTTGCATAGTTATCCAAACATATATATGTATACACACACACACAATATATGCATGAGAGGCAATTAGATTGCAAATGCTACAAAAAAGAAGTCGTAAAACCATAAATATGCACCCCCAGGATCCATTCAAAATCACTGCATAAATGTATGAGCTCACTTGCACAGGGTTGTTGTGTCCATATTCAAAAAGCGAATGTTCATTCTTGATTCAATTTCAAACCCCTTCAGTAACTGCAATGGAAGCGTTTATTTCATTAGTGATTCATTTACATTGATGAGGATGATGTGGTAATCTTTTAAAGTGGTAGTTTTCACTTCTTATTTGAAAGTTCACACATCTTATAAAACGTGGGTCACCATATAGTAACTACAATTCTCACTAAATCATTTAATACTGGCCATGTTAAGTATAATAACATATTTCAATAGACTTTCAAAGTTCAACGATTTGGTAAGAAAACAGTTGAAACATACAGTTTATATATCACATATATTATATGTGTACCAACCTTGAGGAAATGCTCAAATGTGATTCCCTCATAAAATTCATCAGGTTCCTGTGTGTGAAAGAGCAAATTACTGACACTGCCTGCACAAACAAACAATGAATCAAACTAAATAATATCTTGGATATACCATGATAGACCATACCATGTGACCCATTGAAATACTGGCCACCTCCAACATGGCAGCATCAGTAATGCCTTTGGCTGTTTCCTTTCCCAGTGCCCCGCTTCGAGATAACAACTCCTCCACCACCTAGCCAGATGTGGTCAATAATGAAAACAAAACCAACATTCATGACAGAGAAATGAATGATCAGACTTAAATCTCAGGGCCGGAAAACCCTGGGGGAATTAAACACACACCCTCGCTCCTCCCTCATTAACTACCATTGAGATGTGCTTGACTCATTAATTTACCACGGCGATGATGACAATAACAGCGTCATGTTACTTTTGGCCTATCCTGAGTATTGCCACAGGTGACCTGCAATGAAATTATTACTATAATAAAATGTTATATTTAACACATGCTCTACAGATTGACCATGCATGTGTGCAGGTTCAGTGGACTGCAGTCAATACATGATAGTATTTCAAAGGAAGCCAAGGTTGCCAGTTGCAGTATTTTAAGAAAAGAATTATTTCCATTATTTCCATCCAAGGAGCAGGCGGTATATTTTGCATCATGGTGTGCTTTTATGAATCACCATTGTTATGATCATGAAAATGATCACATGGAGTGACTGTACCAATAAAAAACCCACAAATACAGAAACAGTTAAACTGATACGGTAATCCCAATTTATAAAAATTAAACTGTGGCAGTGGGGTATGGTTTGGGCATCAGAAGGGGCAGTAGCTCAGCGGTGAGGTAGATGCACCTGTGAGAGTTTAGGCTGATTAGCACCAGCTAACCTTGTGCTTAAATCTCTCACAGTGAAGCTGGATCTGGACTGATGCTTACACACTGACACAGACGGGAGACAGAGCAAGCCTGCCCTCTAGTCTAGGAAACTGCATATTTTGAGTTTGTTTGTACTGGCCATGTATCATTTTTGTGTTACCAGTAAACTATCTGTCTCTCTGGCTCACTGTTGCTTCTATCCAACCAAGCAGTGGCAAGAGTGACTGCCACAGAAACATGTTATCATGACATGCATGTGTGTAACACTCCATCCCCTGGCAACTACGTCCCCCAGACTGTTGCTGATAGGAGTGTTGTGATGTTGTCTGGTTACATAAGGAGTAGGGTTAGACAAAAGTATTGACACTGTAACAGTGCAGTATTTCTGTCTGTAGATATATGGTAGCAGAGGCTTACATGTCTGTATTCCTCCAGGGTTATTGTTCCATCATTGTCTGTGTCGTGCATGTTGAATAGGACTGTAGAGAAAAATGAGAAAGGATTACATTTACAGTGTGGTGTTATCACTCCAGATTTCCAGAGATTTTATATAACCAAAAGAAGTACTTTTATGTGTGGTGAGTCAGCCATAGATAATGCCAACCATGTGATAATTTGTCTTAAGACACACATCTCAATTTCTCCCTCCTGATGCTCTCACGCTGTTCCTCTGTCATGTGCAGTGAAGGGGGCCTGAAATGGGACATAACCACCAGGAACTCCTCAAAGCCAATCTCCTGGACCGTCCCCTCACCATTCTGTCGAAAGTTTCTTTAGAAATATAGAAAGAGCAAATCAAACTTCTACATAAAAACTCAAATTGTGCCGTTCCAACTATAATATGTATCCTATTCCTCAATTTTATTCCACACCATACTAAATTGGGGAATTAGCTGCTTGTGACACAGCCAAGCAATACTATTTAGGGACTACAGGGAGTATTCAATTTCTTGTTTTTTTGTGTATTTTCTTGTGCTACAAAGATACATTACCTTCTGTCAAAGAAGGCCTCTACGATTTGGGAACGGATGGGATTGCATGCCAGATCTGGAATTGTGTTGAAATCATCTCTCCTTGAAGAATACAATAAACAATTTTAAGGCGTGGCACTGCTTATCATGGTGTCATGAGTACTGATGTGCAGATACAAGTGTTAAGAGACAAAACCTGTTAAGCAGGTTTCCATTTCAAAAGAAAGTAATTCATTTATGTAAACCAAATATCAAGATTACACCCAGATGATAAAAATATATACACATGAAAATAATACACATGAAAGGGTTAGGAAAACTAATGCTGACACTGTAAAGTATACACTACAGCATATGTTGAGGCACTTGTTTACATCAAGGTGTTTTAGTGACTGAATACTTGAAGGTCAACTTACTGCAGAGTCTCTTCGTTGCGGCTCAACTGCTTGAATCGTTTATGCAGGATTCCAATCTGTTCAAATGAAACTAAGAATGGAGAACAGGAACAATTTTAAGACAACCTATCGCTTACAGAACCAGATTATCAGCCTCTGCTTAATTAAGCCTGTGCAGGCCAAGGGTGACTCACAAATTTCATGTGCAAGCAGGCTTTGAAATGCATCCAGAAACAGGAAGCACAGCAACTGCCACAAAATAGACAATTACTCAAAAACACTGCAAACCCATGGTGTATTAAGTATTTTAACATTTTAATGTTAATATTTAGGTTGTTTGTTGAGAATTTGATGACACAAGATGTCCCCTATTGTATTGTAAAGTGGAGGCACTGGAAACTTTCACATCAAAGGCAGATTTGCAAACCCCTTGCTTTGCAACTTGCAGCCTCTCTGTCTGCAACTATATATAGATCAAACTCATCATTTTCATGTAATGCTATGGTTAAAATAAAAATAGTAAAATCAGAGGCACATGAAGGTATGGAGATAGAAGGAAAAAAATCAACAGCTTTATAAGGCTTGTTCATTGACTCATCTCTTCCTCTGTTTTCTCAAAGCTCGGGGTCTCATCCATTATTAACTGTGGCTTACTATTTAAACTTACATAAGCCACTATAAGTAAAGTTGTTATCCTTCAAGCAACTTGCAGTGTCAATTATTCATATACTGCTGCAGCAAAATAATGTTTTCCTTAGATTCAAGAGGTGCTGGACATTTATTATTATACTGTATAAAGCCTTTCTAACTCTATAATGATCATCGCGTTGCTATTCGTTTACTACTAAACATATTTGACATGATCTTGCAATGGTCTGTGTCACCCCTGGGACCGAATTACAACTAAATGGACACTGCAGCTGCAGGTTCAACTCCCCAAACTGTCCCCATCTTACAGTATTTGTCTGATGGGATCTGAAAATATATTAAACGCTTAAAGCCCAAGTGAGATTTGTGCCAATCAATATCCAATAGCCACCCCCGTCGCACCAATATGCCACTGCAGAGCCACTGCAAAAAAAAAATAATAATAATGACGCATGAGTACTCACAGCCCGTCTTTTCCGCCAGATCAAGGTACTCGGGTTCACCAGGTAAGGATTGTAATGCGCCCATACCTCCAACAGCTTTTCCCCCCCGACCTATCCAAACGCGACCCGATATGTACTAACCTAACCTACTGCAAGTGAAAGAAGGTTGGTTCAGATGATCGTGTTTCGGTAACATTCATCTCCACTCTGATATTGTTTCTTATATCAAGTCTTAGCTCACACCTCTTTGCGTTTATCTTTTCTCCCCGTCAGTCAGTCGCGAGGCAGGCTCCTATCATCCTCTACTTCCGCAACTACGGATCTGACGACGCCACAGTGTTTTGAACAACAGGCTGTAGTTTGCATTATTCATGTACACTTGTTTACTTATTCAGTAATAGCGGCCATTTGTTTTTGTTTTTTACTTAAGCGGGACAGGAAAGAAACGTCTATAAAGGAGCATAGTATAATTTGTAGCCTAGGATGCGTGTGCCACCCCCAGTATTGGCAAAGTAAAACAATATACTGTCGCAAAGTACGCGATGGACTTGAAGACAACACAGCAGTGTTAAAATGAAAGCAATTGTAATCTGTTCATACAGGTTTGCCTCAGCAGATACTCCTCTTGGGGAATGATGTAATAACTCTCATCAACCCAATTTACTGCTTTCTTGCAGTAAAAAGCACATTACTATAACAGTTAAAGATCACAAATCCGTAATACCAAGGGATTCAACAAGATTTTAGCCTGTATTTTTTTTATTTTTTAAATGAAGCACAGTAATAACAAACGTACTTGTAGCCCCTGCTTCACAAGGCAATTAAGATGTAACCTGTACTCTCCAGAGACTTTCCAGTGAACTCAAGCCTGCATAATGTTTGCACAGTGTTTGCAGTGTTTAGCTGGCAGATTATAAGGCCTACAATATTAACCTACAGGCCTACAGGCCTACAGACATTAACTGGTAGCCTACCCAACATATTGTGGCCACAAGGTAGCCAAACAGAACCATAAGCAGCCCAACAAAACAATGGCTTCAGGAATGGAGGAACAGATGTCACCCTTCATTGACAGGTATTTCAATACTGTTTCATATGGAATTGTGCCACTATATGTACACCTTCAAATTTTATTAACATGTATTGTAGGGACCTGGGATGAGACATCCTGGCAAGAAAGGTAAAATTAGTGCAATTTTGTTGTTGTTGTTTATGTCCTGAAATTAAACAAATGTTTGCCAGTGGGGCAAGTAGACTCAAGTGAGTCAATGGGGTGAATACTGAAGACAAACTAGATTGCTATGTTATTGTAATTTTATATTTAACATAAAGTTAATGGATTTCCATTCCACTTAAAGTATTTTGCATTGATTTCAGACCTAAAACAAGGTTAGCAAGAGCTTTGCAGAACAATAATGAATACAACTCTGTTGGTTAGGGTGAATCTAAACAAGGTTACAAAATGAATCAAATAAAAAACAAGAATAAATTAGGTGAAAACAAACCGTATAAAAGTCTGTCTGTAAAATTATATGATAAAAAGTGGTTTAAAGCTGCACAGGCAATTTCACTTGCTGCCACACAGTACTGTCATGTGAGAGATAATTGTTTGAATTGTGAGATTTCAACACCCAGAAGTCATACAGTGTTTCTTCAGTAAACTGCATATTCCTCTGAGCTCAATGTCTTTTTTGTGGCTGGTTGGGGCGGAGGTGGTGAAGAAAATCTTTTGTCAGCAGATTTATCCATCGTTGGTATGTCCAGTTTTTCTCTGCTGTTTAGAAGAAAGTTCTGTATTTCGCCCTCAAGTTTTAATTCATCACTTCTTGTGCACAGAGAGTATTTCCCTCCAGTGATCATACCCAGCCCTGGAATTTAATATGGAAAATTGGGCAAATCCATGGTGTGTTAATTATGGGAGATGAGATGCTCTTGCAGCACCACTTTAGGCTGATAAGATGAAATGTATTATGCCAGCCTAAGCTCTTCTGGCCCGGTGTTCCAAATCCTAAAGGCCCGAATAAAAGCCTGGCCACATACGGTCTATAACTGACACTTCAAAATGCCAGGAGGACCATGCCTGAGGATGTCAGGGTAAAACAGTCTGAGGTGTAGTTAAGGGCTAGACAAAGATCAATTCTAAAACTAAGAGGTGACAACTGACCCTGAAATAGGGGTCAAATTATCAGGTGATAGGAGTTTACTCTTTGTCAATATCCTAGCAGAAGAATTCTGCAATCTGGGGTCATGCAACAGGTTCATTTGAGGTCATTTGAGAAAGAAAAACAAGGCATGTATAAATCATGTATAACAATGTTTAACAATCTATCAGCATTGTTATAAGACATACCAGTCTGATCTGTTCCTAAGCTGCAAACATGTTTGAACCAGCTTGTAGTATGTTGCTCATGGTTTAAATGTGAATCAAATATAATTCAAATTCTTAGATATAGTCTTGACCTACAGTGATAATGTTACAGGTAAAGGTAAAGATACAGCTGACATTGTCTAGACACGTTCAGGGCCAATAACAAGGACATCACTGTTGTCAGAATTTAGCCGAAGGAAAGGAAAGGAAACGCTATGTCAACTAATAATATAGCCAAGGGATAACATATAAGGAGAACAGTATCACACCAAGAAGCTTTGGGGCATACCACTACTAATCAATAAAGCAGAAAAAAGAAAGTGACCACTGAAGACTACATGTTTTCTGCTTGAAAGGTAAGATGAGAAGCAGTCCATGGCAGTACGAGAGAAGCCTACCCAGTCCCTTAATCCAGCAGCACAAGCAGTTATGGTGAAGGCTGGAATTAGGTCAGACAGCACTAATGCAGAGTACTTCAGGCGAGTAGTGATGTTGATGAAAGTTTCCAAAAATGTTATTTCTTTCCACCACCTCTTGGAGTTATTTTGATACTGTTTAACCCAAAAGCATTTTAATAAGGACATGTATCAAGGCAGATTTGTTTTTTCAGGAGAGCCTAACACAGCGTTTTAAAATATGTAGGAACACAACAAATGTTATTCACGGAGAACAAAGTTGTCTTATAGGCCTCATAGCCCATTTGAGGAATTGTCGCGTGTAAGAGCTCAAGCATTTCTCAAACACCCACCCTTAAACTGAATTCATATAAGTCATTCTTATGATATTGAACAGTTAAGTGAATTTTTATGAAAACAAAGTCTTGCACAGCTGGACACCAGTGATTTTGTTCTAAATGTTCTATAAACAATCAACGAGAAGTTGAGTTTTTATTCTAAAATTAGCCTTATTGCATTGTTAAACTCAAAATTACAATCTGAAAGTGTAAATATATTACCCAGGATTTTTAAGATTTATAT